>CAXAQZ010001199.1:0-20643 GCA_963971145.1 Sussaba pulchella | reverse complement strand
CTCACACACTTACTTACTCACACACTCACACGCTTACACACTCACACACTCACACTCTCACACCCTCACACACTCACACACTCACACACTCACACACTCACACACTCACACACTCACACACTCACACACTTACACACTCACACACTCACACACTCACACACTCACACACTCACACACTCACACACTCACGCACTCACACACTCACACACTCACACACTCACACACTCACACACTCACACACTCACACACTCACACACTCACACACTCACACACTCACACACTCACACACTCACACACTCACACACTCACACACTCACACACTCACACACTCACACACTCACACACTTACAGACTCACACACTCACACACTCACACACTCAAACACTTTCACGCTTACACACTCACACACTCACACACTTACACACTCACACACTCACACACTCACACACTCACACACTCACACACTCACACACTCACACACTCACACACTTACACACTCACACACTCACACACTCACACACTCACACACTCACACACTCACACACTCACACACTTACACACTCAAACACTCCTCCACCCACACACTCACACACTCATACACTCACACACTTATACACTCACACACTCACACACTCACATACTCACACACTCACACACTCACACACTCACACACTCACACACTAAAACACTTACACACTCACGCACTCACACACTCACATACTCACACACATACACACTCACACTTTCACACACTCACACACTTACACACTCACACACTCACACTTTTACACACTCACACATTTTCACACTCACACACTCACACACTTACACACTCACACACTCACACACTCACACACTCACACACTTACACACTCACACACTTGCACACTTACACACTCACACACATACACACTCTCACACTTAAACACTCACACACTCACACGCTTACACACTCACACACTCACACTCTCACACCCTCACACACTCACACACTCACACACTCACACACTCACACACTCACACACTCACACACTCACACACTCACACACTCACACACTCACACACTTACACACTCACACACTCACACACTCACACACTCACACACTCACACACTCACAAACTCACACACTCACACACTTACACACTCACACACTTACACACTCAAACACTCCTACACCCACACACTCACACACTCACACACTCACACACTCACACACTTACACACTTACACACTTACACACTCACACACTCACACACTTACACACTTACACACTTACACACTTACACACTCACACACTCACACACTCACACTTCCACACACTCACTCACTCACTTGATTACACGCTTACACACTCGTACACTTACACACTCACACACTCACACACTTACTTACTCACACACTCACACGCTTACACACTCACACACTCACACTCTCACACCCTCACACACTCACACACTCACACACTCACAAACCCACACACTTACTTACTCACACACTTACACGCTTACACGCTCACAAACTCACACACTCACACCCTCACACACTCACACACTCACACATTCACACACTCACACACTCACACACTCACACACTCACACTCACACACTCACACACTCACACACACACACACACACACACACACACACACACACACACACACAGACACACACACACGCACACACACAAACACACACACACACACACACACACACACACACACACACAGACACACTCACACACTTACACACTCACACACTCACACTTTCACACACTTCCACACTCTCACACTCACACACTCACACACTCACACACTCACACACTCACACACTCACACACTCACACACTAACACACTCACACACTCACACACTCACACACTTACTCACTTACACACTCACACACTCACACACTCACACTCTCACGAAATCACACACTCACACACTCACACACTCACACACTCACACACTCACACACTCACACACTTACACTCTTACACACTCACACACTCACACACTTACAAACTTACACACTCACACACTCCCACTTCCACACACTCACACACTCACACGATCACACACTTACACACTCGTACACTTACACACTCACAAACCCACACACTTACTTACTCACACACTTACACGCTTACACGCTCACAAACTCACACACTTACACCCTCACACACTCACACACTCACACATTCACACACTCACACACTCACACACTCACACACTCACACTCACACACTCACACACTCACACACTCACACACTCACACACTCACACACTCACACACTCACACACTCACACACTCACACACTCACACACTCACACACTCACACACTCACACACTCACACACTCACTCACTTACACACTTACACACTTACACACTTACACACTCACACACTCCTACACTCACACACTCACACACTTACACACTCACACACTCACACACTCACACTCTCACAAAATCACACACTCACACACTTACACACTCACACACTCACACACTCACACACTCACACACTCACACACCCACACACTCACACACTCACACACTCACACACTCACACACTTACACACTCACACACTCACACACTTACACACTCACACTTTCACACACTCACACACTTACACACTCATACACCCAGACACTAACACACTCACACACTTACACACTCACACACTCACACACTCACACACCCAGACACTAACACACTCACACACTTACACACTCACACACTCACACACTCACACACTCACACACTCACACACTCACACACTCACACACTCACACACTCACACACTCACACACTCACACACTCACACACTCACACACTCACACACTCACACACTCACACACTCACACACTCACACACTCACACACTCACACACTCGCACACTCACACACTCACACACTCACACACTCACACACTCACACACTCACACACTCACACACTCACACACTCACACACTCACACACTCACACACTCACACACTCACACACTCACACACTCACACACTCACACACTCACACACTCACACACTCACACACTCACACACTCACACACTCACACACTCACACACTCACACACTCACACACTCACACACTCACACACTCACACACTCACACACTCACACACTCACACACTCACACACTCACACACTCACACACTCACACACTCACACACTCACACACTCACACACTCACACACTCACGCACTCACACACTTACACACTTACACTTTCACACACTCACACATTCACACACTCACACACTCACACACTCACACACTTACACACTCACACACTCACACACTCACACACTCACACACTCACACACTCACACACTCACACACTCACACACTCACACACTCACACACTCACACACTCACACACTCACACACTCACACACTCAACCACTCACACACTCACACACTCACACACTCACACACTCACACACTCCCACACTCACACACTCACACACTCACACACTCACACGCTCGTACACTCACACACTCACACACTCACACACTCACACACTCAAACACTTACACACTCACATACTCACACGCTTACACGCTCACACACTCACACACTCACACACTCACACACTCACACACTCACACACTTACACACTCACACACTCACACACTCACACACTCACAAAATCACACACTCACACACTCACACACTCACACACTCACACACTCACACACTTACACACTTACACACTTACACACTCACACACTTACACACTTACACACTTACACACTCACACACTCACACACTCACACTTCCACACACTAACACACTCACACGATTACACACTTACACACTCGTACACTTACACACTCACACACTCACACACTTACTTACTTACACACTCACACGCTTACACACTCACACACTCACACACTCACACCCTCACACACTCACACACTCACACACTCACACACTCACACACTCACACACTCACACACTCACACACTCACACACTTACACACTCACACACTCACACACTCACACACTCACACACTCACACACTCACACACTCACACACTCACACACTCACACACTCACACACTCACACACTCACACACTCACACACTCACACACTCACACACTCACACACTCACACACTCACACACTCACACACTCACACACCCACACACTCACACACTCACACACTCACACACTCACACACTCACACACTCACACACTCACACATTCACACACTTACAGACTCACACACTCACACACTCACACACTCAAACACTTTCACGCTTACACACTCACACACTCACACACTTACACACTCACACACTCACACACTCACACACTCACACACTCACACACTCACACACTCACACACTCACACACTCACACACTCACACACTCACACACTCACACACTCACACACTCACACACTCACACACTCACACACTCACACACTCACACACTCGCACACTCACACACTCACACACTCACACACTCACACACTTACACACTCAAACACTCCTCCACCCACACACTCACACACTCATACACTCACACACTTATACACTCACACACTCACACACTCACATACTCACACACTCACACACTCACACACTCACACACTAAAACACTTACACACTCACGCACTCACACACTCACATACTCACACACTTACACACTCACACTTTCACACACTCACACACCCACACACTCACACACTCACACTTTTACACACTCACACATTTACACACTCACACACTCACACACTTACACACTCACACACTCACACACTCACACACTCACACACTTACACACTCACACACTTGCACACTTACACACTCACACACATACACACTCTCACACTTAAACACTCACACACACACACACTTACACACTCACACACACTCACACACTTACACACTCACACACTCACACACACTCACACACACACACACACACTCACACACTTGAACACTCACACACTCACACACTCACACACCTACACACTTGTACACTCCACACACTCACACACTCACACATTTACACACTCACACACTCACACGCTCACACGCTTACACACTCACACACTCACACACTCACACACTCACACACTCACACACTCACACACTCACACACTCACACTCTCACACACTCACACACTCACACACTCACACACTCACACACTCACACACTCACACACTCACACACTCACACACTCACACACTCACACACTCACACACTCACACACTCACACACTCACACACTCACACACTCACACACTCACGCACTCACACACTTACACACTTACACTTTCACACACTCACACATTCACACACTCACACACTCACACACTCACACACGCACACACTTACACACTCACACACTCACACACTCACACACTCACACACTCACACACTCACACACTCACACACTCACACACTCACACACTCACACACTCACACACTCACACACTCACACACTCACACACTCACACACTCACACACTCACACTCTCACACACTCACACACTCACACACTCACACACTCACACACTCACACACTTACACACTCACACACTCACACACTCACACACTCGTACACTCACACACTCACACACTCACACACTCACACACTCACACACTCACACACTCACACACTTACACACTCACAAACCCACACGCTTACACGCTCACACACTCACACACTCACACACTCACACACTCACACACTCACACACTCACACACTCACACACTCACACACTCACACACTCACACACTCACACACTCACACACTCACACACTCACACACTCACACACTTACACACTCACACTCTCACAAAATCACACACTCACACACTTACACACTCACACACTTACACACTTACACACTTACACACTCACACACTCACACACTTACACACTTACACACTTACACACTCACACACTCACACACTCACACTTCCACACACTCACACACTCACTTGATTACACGCTTACACACTCGTACACTTACACACTCACACACTCACACACTTACTTACTCACACACTCACACGCTTACACACTCACACACTCACACTCTCACACCCTCACACACTCACACACTCACACACTCACACACTCACACACTCACACACTCACACACTCACACACTCACACACTCACACACTTACACACTCACACTCTCACAAAATCACACACTCACACACTTACACACTCACACACTTACACACTTACACACTTACACACTCACACACTCACACACTTACACACTTACACACTCACACACTCACACACTCACACACTCACACACTCACACACTCACACACTCACACACTTACACACTCAAACACTCCTACACCCACACACTCACACACTCACACACTCACACACTCACACACTTACACACTTACTCACTTACACACTCACACACTCACACACTTACACACTTACACACTTACACACTTACACACTTACACACTCACACACTTATACACTCACACTTCCACACACTCACACACTCACTTGATTACACGCTTACACACTCGTACACTTACACACTCACACACTCACACACTTACTTACTCACACACTCACACGCTTACACACTCACACACTCACACTCTCACACCCTCACACACTCACACACTCACACACTCACACACTCACACACTCACACACTCACACACTCACACACTCACACACCCACACACTCACACACTCACACACTCACACACTCACACACTTACACACTCACACACTCACACACTTACACACTCACACTTTCACACACTCACACACTTACACACTCATACACCCAGACACTAACACACTCACACACTTACACACTCACACACTCACACACTCACACACCCAGACACTAACACACTCACACACTTACACACTCACACACTCACACACTCACACACTCACACACTCACACACTCACACACTCACACACTCACACACTCACACACTCACACACTCACACACTCACACACTCACACACTCACACACTCACACACTCGCACACTCACACACTCACACACTCACACACTCACACACTCACACACTCACACACTCACACACTCAAACACTCACACACTCACACACTCACACACTCACACACTCACACACTCACACACTCACACACTCACACACTCACACACTCACACACTCACACACTCACACACTCACACACTCACACACTCACACACTCACACACTCACACACTCACACACTCACACACTCACACACTTACACACTCACACACTCACACACTCACACACTCACACACTCACACACTCACACACTCACACACTCACACACTCACACACTCACGCACTCACACACTTACACACTTACACTTTCACACACTCACACATTCACACACTCACACACTCACACACTCACACACTTACACACTCACACACTCACACACTCACACACTCACACACTCACACACTCACACACTCACACACTCACACACTCACACACTCACACACTCACACACTCACACACTCACACACTCACACACTCACACACTCACACACTCACACACTCACACACTCACACACTCACACACTCACACACTCCCACACTCACACACTCACACACTGACACACTTACACACTCGTACACTCACACACTCACACACTCACACACTCACACACTCAAACACTTACACACTCACATACTCACACGCTTACACGCTCACACACTCACACACTCACACACTCACACACTCACACACTCACACACTCACACACTCACACACTCACACACTCACACACTCACACACTCACAAAATCACACACTCACACACTCACACACTCACACACTCACACACTTACACACTTACACACTTACACACTCACACACTTACACACTTACACACTTACACACTCACACACTCACACACTCACACTTCCACACACTAACACACTCACACGATTACACACTTACACACTCGTACACTTACACACTCACACACTCACACACTTACTTACTCACACACTCACACGCTTACACACTCACACACTCACACACTCACACCCTCACACACTCACACACTCACACACTCACACACTCACACACTCACACACTCACACTCACACACTTACACACTCACACACTCACACACTCACACACTCACACACTCACACACTCACACACTCACACACTCACACACTCACACACTTACACACTCACACACTCACACACTCACACACTTACACACTCACACACTCACACACTCACACTCTCACAAAATCACACACTCACACACAAACACACTCACACACTCACACACTCACACACTCACACACTCACACACTCACACACTCACACACTCACACACTCACCCACTCACGCACTCACACACTCACACACTCACACACTCACACACTCACACACTCACACACTCACACACTCACACACTCACACACTCACACACTCACACACTCACACACTCACACACTCACACACTCACACACTCACACACTCACACGCTTACTTACTCACACACTCACACACTCCCACACTTACACACTCACACACTTACACACTTACACACTCACACACTTACTCATTTACACACTCACACAATCACACTCTCACACAATCACACACTCACACACTCACACACTCACACACTCACACACTCACACACTCACACACTTACACACTCACGCACTCACGACCTCACACACTTACACTTACACACACTCACACATTCACACACTCACACACTCACACACTTACACACTCACACACTTACACACTCACGCAGTCACACACTCACAAACTTGCACACTTACACACTTACACACATACACACTCTCAAACTCAAACACTCACATACTCACCCACTTACTCACTCATACACTCACACACACTCACGGTCTTAGACACTCACACACTTACACTTTTACACTCACACACACACACTCACACACTCACACACTCACACACTCACACACCCACACACCCACACACTCACACACTCACACACTCGCACACTCACACACTCACACACTTACACACTCACACACTCACACACTCACACACTCACACACTTACACACTTACACACTTACACACTCAAACACTTACTCACACACTTGTACACTCACACACTTACACACTTACACACTCACACACTTACACACTTACACACTTACACGCTCACACGCTCACACACTCACACACTTACACACTCACGCACTCACACACTCACACACTCACACACTCACACACTCACACACTCACACACTCACACACTCACACACTCACACACTCACACACTCACACACTCACACACTCACACACTCACCCACTCACACACTCACACTCACACACTCACACACTCACACACTTACACACTCACACACTCACACACTTACACTCTCACAAGATCACACACTCACACACCCACACACTCACACACTTACATACCCACACACTCACACACTCACAAACTTACACACTCACACACTTACAGACTTACACACTTACAGACTAATACACTCACACACTCACACTTTGACACACTCACACACTCACACACTCACACGATCACACACTCACACACTCACACACTCACACACTCACACACTCACACACTCACACACTCACACACTCACACACTCACACACTCACACATTCACACACTCACACACTCACACACTCACACACTCACACACTCACACACTCACACACTCACACACTCACACACTCACACACTCACACACTCACACACTCACACACTCACACACTCACACACTCACACACTCACACACTCACACACTCACACACTCACACACTCACACACTTACAGACTCACACACTCACACACTCACACACTCAAACACTTTCACGCTTACACACTCACACACTCACACACTTACACACTCACACACTCAAACACTCACACACTCACACACTCACACACTCACACACTCACACACTCACACACTCACACACTCACACACTCACACACTCACACACTCACACACTCACACACTCACACACTCACACACTCACACACTCACACACTCACACACTCACACACTTACACACTCAAACACTCCTCCACCCACACACTCACACACTCATACACTCACACACTTATACACTCACACACTCACACACTCACATACTCACACACTCACACACTCACACACTCACACACTCACACACTAAAACACTTACACACTCACGCCTTCACACACTCACATACTCACACACTCACACACTCACACTTTTACACACTCACACATTTACACACTCACACACTCACACACTAACACACTCACACACTCACACACTCACACACTCACACACTTACACACTCACACACTTGCACACTTACACACTCACACACATACACACTCTCACACTTAAACACTCACACACACACACACACTCACACACTCACACACACTCACACACTTACATACTCACACACTCACACACACTCACACACACACACACACACTCACACACTTGAACACTCACACACTCACACACTCACACACCTACACACTCGTACACTCCACACACTCACACACTCACACACTCACACACTCACACACTCACACACTTACACACTTACACACTTACACACTCACACACTTACACACTTACACACTTACACACTCACACACTCACACACTCACACTTCCACACACTAACACACTCACACGATTACACACTTACACACTCGTACACTTACACACTCACACACTCACACACTTACTTACTCACACACTCACACGCTTACACACTCACACACTCACACACTCACACCCTCACACACTCACACACTCACACACTCACACACTCACACACTCACACTCACACACTTACACACTCACACACTCACACACTCACACACTCACACACTCACACACTCACACACTCACACACTCACACACTCACACACTTACACACTCACACACTCACACACTCACACACTTACACACTCACACACTCACACACTCACACTCTCACAAAATCACACACTCACACACAAACACACTCACACACTCACACACTCACACACTCACACACTCACACACTCACACACTCACACACTCACCCACTCACGCACTCACACACTCACACACTCACACACTCACACACTCACACACTCACACACTCACACACTCACACACTCACACACTCACACACTCACACACTCACACACTCACACACTCACACACTCACACACTCACACACTCACACGCTTACTTACTCACACACTCACACACTCCCACACTTACACACTCACACACTTACACACTTACACACTCACACACTTACTCATTTACACACTCACACAATCACACTCTCACACAATCACACACTCACACACTCACACACTCACACACTCACACACTCACACACTCACACACTTACACACTCACGCACTCACGACCTCACACACTTACACTTACACACACTCACACATTCACACACTCACACACTCACACACTTACACACTCACACACTTACACACTCACGCAGTCACACACTCACAAACTTGCACACTTACACACTTACACACATACACACTCTCAAACTCAAACACTCACATACTCACCCACTTACTCACTCATACACTCACACACACTCACGGTCTTAGACACTCACACACTCACACTTTTACACTTACACACACACACTCACACACTCACACACTCACACACTCACACACCCACACACTCACACACTCACACACTCACACACTCACACACTCACAAACTTACACACTCACACACTTACAGACTTACACACTTACAGACTAATACACTCACACACTCACACTTTGACACACTCACACACTCACACACTCACACACTCACACACTCACACACTCACACACTCACACACTCACACACTCACACACTCACACACTCACACACTCACACACTCACACACTCACACACTCACACACTCACACACTCACACACTCACACACTCACACACTCACACACTCACACACTCACACACTCACACACTCACACACTCACACACTCACACACTCACACACTCACACACTCACACACTCACACACTCACACACTCACACACTCACACACTCACACACTCACACACTTACAGACTCACACACTCACACACTCACACACTCAAACACTTTCACGCTTACACACTCACACACTCACACACTTACACACTCACACACTCAAACACTCACACACTCACACACTCACACACTCACACACTCACACACTCACACACTCACACACTCACACACTCACACACTCACACACTCACACACTCACACACTCACACACTCACACACTCACACACTCACACACTCACACACTCACACACTCACACACTTACACACTCAAACACTCCTCCACCCACACACTCACACACTCATACACTCACACACTTATACACTCACACACTCACACACTCACATACTCACACACTCACACACTCACACACTCACACACTAAAACACTTACACACTCACGCACTCACACACTCACATACTCACACACTCACACACTCACACTTTTACACACTCACACATTTACACACTCACACACTCACACACTAACACACTCACACACTCACACACTCACACACTCACACACTTACACACTCACACACTTGCACACTTACACACTCACACACATACACACTCTCACACTTAAACACTCACACACACACACACACTCACACACTCACACACACTCACACACTTACATACTCACACACTCACACACACTCACACACACACACACACACTCACACACTTGAACACTCACACACTCACACACTCACACACCTACACACTCGTACACTCCACACACTCACACACTCACACACTCACACACTCACACACTCACACACTTACACACTTACACACTTACACACTCACACACTTACACACTTACACACTTACACACTCACACACTCACACACTCACACTTCCACACACTAACACACTCACACGATTACACACTTACACACTCGTACACTTACACACTCACACACTCACACACTTACTTACTCACACACTCACACGCTTACACACTCACACACTCACACACTCACACCCTCACACACTCACACACTCACACACTCACACACTCACACACTCACACTCACACACTTACACACTCACACACTCACACACTCACACACTCACACACTCACACACTCACACACTCACACACTCACACACTCACACACTTACACACTCACACACTCACACACTCACACACTTACACACTCACACACTCACACACTCACACTCTCACAAAATCACACACTCACACACAAACACACTCACACACTCACACACTCACACACTCACACACTCACACACTCACACACTCACACACTCACCCACTCACGCACTCACACACTCACACACTCACACACTCACACACTCACACACTCACACACTCACACACTCACACACTCACACACTCACACACTCACACACTCACACACTCACACACTCACACACTCACACACTCACACGCTTACTTACTCACACACTCACACACTCCCACACTTACACACTCACACACTTACACACTTACACACTCACACACTTACTCATTTACACACTCACACAATCACACTCTCACACAATCACACACTCACACACTCACACACTCACACACTCACACACTCACACACTCACACACTTACACACTCACGCACTCACGACCTCACACACTTACACTTACACACACTCACACATTCACACACTCACACACTCACACACTTACACACTCACACACTTACACACTCACGCAGTCACACACTCACAAACTTGCACACTTACACACTTACACACATACACACTCTCAAACTCAAACACTCACATACTCACCCACTTACTCACTCATACACTCACACACACTCACGGTCTTAGACACTCACACACTCACACTTTTACACTTACACACACACACTCACACACTCACACACTCACACACTCACACACCCACACACTCACACACTCACACACTCACACACTCACACACTCACACACTCACACACTCACACACTCACACACTCACACACTCACACACTCACACACTCACACACTCACACACTTACACACTTACACACTCAAACACTTACTCACACACTTGTACACTCACACACTTACACACTTACACACTCACACACTTACACACTTACACACTTACACGCTCACACGCTCACACACTCACACACTTACACACTCACGCACTCACACACTCACACACTCACACACTCACACACTCACACACTCACAAACTCACACACTCACACACTCACACACTCACACACTCACACACTCACACACTCACACACTCACACACTCACCCACTCACACACTCACACTCACACACTCACACACTCACACACTTACACACTCACACACTCACACACTTACACTCTCACAAGATCACACACTCACACACCCACACACTCACACACTTACATACCCACACACTCACACACTCACAAACTTACACACTCACACACTTACAGACTTACACACTTACAGACTAATACACTCACACACTCACACTTTGACACACTCACACACTCACACACTCACACACTCACACACTCACACACTCACACACTCACACACTCACACACTCACACACTCACACACGCACACACTCACACACTCACACACTCACACACTCACACGCTCACACACTCACACACTCACACACTCACACACTCACACACTCACACACTCACACACTCACACACTCCCACACTCACACACTCACACACTCACACACTCACACACTCACACACTCACACACTCACACACTCACACACTCACACACTCACACACTCACACACTCACACACTCACACACTTACAGACTCACACACTCACACACTCACACACTCAAACACTTTCACGCTTACACACTCACACACTCACACACTTACACACTCACACACTCAAACACTCACACACTCACACACTCACACACTCACACACTCACACACTCACACACTCACACACTCACACACTCACACACTCACACACTCACACACTCACACACTCACACACTCACACACTCACACACTCACACACTCACACACTTACACACTCAAACACTCCTCCACCCACACACTCACACACTCATACACTCACACACTTATACACTCACACACTCACACACTCACATACTCACACACTCACACACTCACACACTCACACACTCACACACTAAAACACTTACACACTCACGCACTCACACACTCACATACTCACACACTTACACACTCACACTTTCACACACTCACACACCCACACACTCACACACTCACACTTTTACACACTCACACATTTACACACTCACACACTAACACACTCACACACTCACACACTCACACACTCACACACTCACACACTTACACACTCACACACTTGCACACTTACACACTCACACACATACACACTCTCACACTTAAACACTCACACACACACACACACTCACACACTCACACACACTCACACACTTACATACTTACACACTCACACACACTCACACACACACACACACACTCACACACTTGAACACTCACACACTCACACACTCACACACCTACACACTCGTACACTCCACACACTCACACACTCACACACTCACACACTCACACACTCACACACTTACACACTTACACACTTACACACTCACACACTTACACACTTACACACTTACACACTCACACACTCACACACTCACACTTCCACACACTAACACACTCACACGATTACACACTTACACACTCGTACACTTACACACTCACACACTCACACACTTACTTACTCACACACTCACACGCTTACACACTCACACACTCACACACTCACACCCTCACACACTCACACACTCACACACTCACACACTCACACACTCACACTCACACACTTACACACTCACACACTCACACACTCACACACTCACACACTCACACACTCACACACTCACACACTCACACACTCACACACTTACACACTCACACACTCACACACTCACACACTTACACACTCACACACTCACACACTCACACTCTCACAAAATCACACACTCACACACAAACACACTCACACACTCACACACTCACACACTCACACACTCACACACTCACACACTCACACACTCACCCACTCACGCACTCACACACTCACACACTCACACACTCACACACTCACACACTCACACACTCACACACTCACACACTCACACACTCACACACTCACACACTCACACACTCACACACTCACACACTCACACACTCACACGCTTACTTACTCACACACTCACACACTCCCACACTTACACACTCACACACTTACACACTTACACACTCACACACTTACTCATTTACACACTCACACAATCACACTCTCACACAATCACACACTCACACACTCACACACTCACACACTCACACACTCACACACTCACACACTTACACACTCACGCACTCACGACCTCACACACTTACACTTACACACACTCACACATTCACACACTCACACACTCACACACTTACACACTCACACACTTACACACTCACGCAGTCACACACTCACAAACTTGCACACTTACACACTTACACACATACACACTCTCAAACTCAAACACTCACATACTCACCCACTTACTCACTCATACACTCACACACACTCACGGTCTTAGACACTCACACACTCACACTTTTACACTTACACACACACACTCACACACTCACACACTCACACACTCACACACCCACACACTCACACACTCACACACTCACACACTCACACACTCACACACTCACACACTCACACACTCACACACTCACACACTCACACACTCACACACTCACACACTCACACACTTACACACTTACACACTCAAACACTTACTCACACACTTGTACACTCACACACTTACACACTTACACACTCACACACTTACACACTTACACACTTACACGCTCACACGCTCACACACTCACACACTTACACACTCACGCACTCACACACTCACACACTCACACACTCACACACTCACACACTCACAAACTCACACACTCACACACTCACACACTCACACACTCACACACTCACACACTCACACACTCACACACTCACCCACTCACACACTCACACTCACACACTCACACACTCACACACTTACACACTCACACACTCACACACTTACACTCTCACAAGATCACACACTCACACACCCACACACTCACACACTTACATACCCACACACTCACACACTCACAAACTTACACACTCACACACTTACAGACTTACACACTTACAGACTAATACACTCACACACTCACACTTTGACACACTCACACACTCACACACTCACACACTCACACACTCACACACTCACACACTCACACACTCACACACTCACACACTCACACACGCACACACTCACACACTCACACACTCACACACTCACACACTCACACACTCACACACTCACACACTCACACACTCACACACTCACACACTCACACACTCACACACTCACACACTCACACACTCACACACTCACACACTCACACACTCACACACTCACACACTCACACACTCACACACTCACACACTCACACACTCACACACTCACACACTTACAGACTCACACACTCACACACTCACACACTCAAACACTTTCACGCTTACACACTCACACACTCACACACTTACACACTCACACACTCAAACACTCACACACTCACACACTCACACACTCACACACTCACACACTCACACACTCACACACTCACACACTCACACACTCACACACTCACACACTCACACACTCACACACTCACACACTCACACACTCACACACTCACACACTCACACACTCACACACTCACACACTCACACACTTACACACTCAAACACTCCTCCACCCACACACTCACACACTCATACACTCACACACTTATACACTCACACACTCACACACTCACATACTCACACACTCACACACTCACACACTCACACACTCACACACTAAAACACTTACACACTCACGCACTCACACACTCACATACTCACACACTTACACACTCACACTTTCACACACTCACACACCCACACACTCACACACTCACACTTTTACACACTCACACATTTACACACTCACACACTCACACACTTACACACTCACACACTCACACACTCACACACTCACACACTCACACACTTACACACTCACACACTTGCACACTTACACACTCACACACATACACACTCTCACACTTAAACACTCACACACACACACACACTCACACACTCACACACACTCACACACTTACATACTCACACACTCACACACACTCACACACACACACACACACTCACACACTTGAACACTCACACACTCACACACTCACACACCTACACACTCGTACACTCCACACACTCACACACTCACACATTTACACACTCACACACTCACACGCTCACACGCTTACACACTCACACACTCACACACTCACACACTCACACACTCACACACTCACACACTCACACACTCACACACTCACACTCTCACACACTCACACACTCACACACTCACACACTCACACACTCACACACTCACACATCTACACACTCACACACTCACGCACTCACACACTTACACACTTACACTTTCACACACTCACACATTTACACACTCACACACTCACACACTCACACACGCACACACTTACACACTCACACACTCACACACTCACACACTTACACACTCACACACTCACACACTCACACACTCACACACTCACACACTCACACACTCACACACTCACACACTCACACACTCACACACTCACACACTCACACACTCACACACTCACACACTCACACACTCACACACTCACACACTCACACACTCACACACTCACACACTCACACACTCACACACTCACACACTCACACACTCACACACTCACACACTCACACACTCACACACTCACACACTCACACACTCACACACTCACACACTCGTACACTCACACACTCACACACTCACACACTCACACACTCACACACTCACACACTCACACACTTACACACTCACAAACCCACACGCTTACACGCTCACACACTCACACACTCACACACTCACACACTCACACACTCACACACTCACACACTCACACACTCACACACTCACACACTCACACACTCACACACTCACACACTCACACACTTACACACTTACACACTCACACTCTCACAAAATCACACACTCACACACTCACACACTCACACACTTACACACTTACACACTTACACACTCACACACTCACACACTTACACACTTATACACTTACACACTCACACACTCACACACTCACACTTCCACACACTCACACACTCACTTGATTACACGCTTACACACTCGTACACTTACACACTCACACACTCACACACTTACTTACTCACACACTCACACGCTTACACACTCACACACTCACACTCTCACACCCTCACACACTCACACACTCACACACTCACACACTCACACACTCACACACTCACACACTCACACACTCACACACTCACACACTCACACACTCACACACTCACACACTCACACACTCACACACTCACACACTCACACACTCACACACTCACACACTCACACACTCACACACTCACACACTCACACACTCACACACTCACACACTCACACACTTACACACTCAAACACTCCTACACCCACACACTCACACACTCATACACTTACACACTCATACACTCACACACTCACACACTCAGACACTCACACACTCACACACTCACACACTCACACACTAAAACACTTACACACTCACGCACTCACACACTCACATACTCACACACTTACACACTCACACTTTCACACACTCACACACTTACACACTCACATACTCACACACTTACACACTCACACTTTCACACACTCACACACTTACACACTCACACACTCATACTTTTACACACTTACACACTTACACACTCACACACTCACACACTTACACACTCACACACTCACACACTCACACACTCACACACTCACTCACACACTTACACACTCACACGCTTGCACACTTACACACTCACACACATACACACTCTCACACTTACACACTTACACTTTCACACACTCACACATTCACACACTCACACACTCACACACTCACACACGCACACACTTACACACTCACACACTCACACACTCACACACTCACACACTCACACACTCACACACTCACACACTCACACACTCACACACTCACACACTCACACACTCACACACTCACACACTCACACACTCACACACTCACACTCTCACACACTCACACACTCACACACTCACACACTCACACACTCACACACTCACACACTCGTACACTCACACACTCACACACTCACACACTCACACACTCACACACTCACACACTCACACACTTACACACTCACAAACCCACACGCTTACACGCTCACACACTTACACACTCACACACTCACACACTCACACACTCACACACTCACACACTCACACACTCACACACTCACACACTCACACACTCACACACTCACACACTCACACACT
>CAXAQZ010001198.1:0-37096 GCA_963971145.1 Sussaba pulchella | reverse complement strand
GATTGTGACATGTGAAAATCTGATAGATTTTATGAATCGAGCGCGTGGTGATGATAAATCATGTGAAAGAGCGCGGTGTATAAGGGCGGGGGAGGGAAATGTGAAGCTGTTGAGTGATATTTTACGTGAAGATGAATCGGTTACGGTTTATAAAACAATGCGAATTCAAACGACTATATCAGCGCTCATAACGTTGACAAGAAAATTCCAAAGAAGCGGTGCTGGTGGTGCATCGAATAAAGTGGAATAGCATGATACGGAGACAGCTTTTAAGCGACGTATACGAACTGGATTGGTGCTCAACCTCGGTTACAAAGATGTAGGCGATTTTTTTAATGACGGAAAAGCCTTAATCATCCGTCGATTGACAAAAACAGTGAAAGAAATTGGAAATCTGAAGGTGAACGTGATTTTCTCGGGAAAATTTCGCTTAACACAAATTGATGGAATCTTCGAGGAGGATAGAAGTTGCAGGATTCCGAGTGAAGCTATTTTTCCCACCACGAATCTCGAGAAATGGTTCAAAGACTTTGTGAAAGAACCTTTGATGCAAAAAATTCAAGATCATGGGGGAAGGGATTGGGATGGAGTCTTAGTGAAATAAGCTATCTCACTGTCAACATAAATAAATATGTGCCGCTACGTGGAGGATTATTAAGGTTCGTTTCTTTACCTAAAGATATCCAGAAGAAGCTAGCGGTCGTCAATATCATCAATAATGACGAATATTGCTTCCTTTGGTCGGTGGTTCCTTTCGCCTGCAACAACGCACAGCGCTGGGAAAACATCGTATCCACATTTCAAGGACGTGTTGGTGTATGAAAGCTTAGAATTTCCAATGACCCTCAAAAATGTGCTACGATTCGAAAAGATGAACAATTTATCCGTTAATATTTATGGTATTGCCGATCCGGAAAGAAGTAAGAAAAATGAGATTGAACCTATTTATCTAAGTAAGCATCGTCCCGATCTATCAGTTTCACCCATCATACATTCACTTATGATAAATACCACCAATAAATTTGACAAAGAGGATGACGCTGTAATTCATCACTTTGCTTGGATTAAAAATCTGTCACGATTAGTTTCCTCTCAAATATCGAAGCACGATGGAAAAATTTTGATTTGTGATAGATGCTTGAGTCATTGTCAGACTGAAAGTCGTCTTGAAAATCATAAAATTGAATGTATCAATCATAATAACTGTAGAATCATTCTACCAGAGGAGGGTAAATCGATCATGAAATTCAAAAATTTTCAAAACAAGGTGACCACACCATTTGCGATATACGCCGATCTTGAATGTCTTCTGCGGCCCGCAAATACAAGATACGGGAAAAATAGTGTCAGCTATCAAACTCATGTGCCTTATAGCATAGGGTTTTATCTTCAATGCAATTATTCCGATGCGATCTCGGTTTATGAATCTTATCGAAGTGATAACTGCATACAATTATTCGTCGAAGAATTGAAAAAAATAGCCGTCGAAGTAAATGCGACTTGAGACTTAAAACCAATCGTAGCGATGGAAGAATTGACGCCAGAGATGAATCGGATTTTTTATTCGGCAACGGAATGTCATATTAGCGAAAAAAGTTTACGCCTGAAAATATTAGAGTACGCGATCATTGTCATTTCACTGGGAAATTTCGAGGTGCCGCTCATCAAGATTGTAATTTGAATTATACAAATTCTCACGTCATTCCAGTGATATTTCATAATTGATCCGGCTATGACTCGCACTTCTTGATAAGGGCATTAGCAACAACCTTCGAGGGTTCTATACAGTTATTACCGGTAAACAAAGAGCAGTGCATATCGTTTACAAAGTTCGTCGACGGTACAATTGTCAAATTTCGATCCATAGACTCGTTCAGATTCATGCCTGCTAGTATTGACAAACTCGCATCTTATCTACCCAATGATAAGAAACATGTAACGAGAAAGTAATGCACTAGCGCAATGGAGCTAAATTTATTGACAAGAAAAGGTGTTTTCCCTTACGATTATCTCGATAGATGGGAAAAACTTGACAACACAGAGTTACCGACGAAGAAAGAGTTTTTTTCGCGATTAAACGACGAGGAAATGAGTGACGATGACTATGCTCATGCACAGAACGTTTGGGAAACATTTAACATCTAAACTCACGGCGATTATTCGGACTTGTATCTCAAATCAGACGTGTTACTGTTAACGGATATTTTCGAAAATTTCCGCCGTAATTGTTCAAGCACGTATAACTTAGATCCGTTGCACTACTACACTGCTCCGGGACTCGCGTTCGATGCAATGCTAAAATGCACCGGTTAAGAACTTGAATTAATCACCGATGTAGATATGCTACTTTTTTTCGATAAAGGTATTCGAGGTGGTGTTGCACAATGCGCCAATAGATATGCGAAGGCTAACAATCGATTCATGCGTGATTACGATTCCAACGTAGATGAATCGTACATTATGTATTACGATGTAAACAATTTATACGGCGCGGCTTTGAGTCAACCTTTGCCTCGCAGTTCGTTCAAGTGGTTGGAGGATCCGGCGGAATTGGATATACTGAATATCCCCGATGATTCTCCGACGGGTTATATATTCGAAGTGGATTTGGAGTACCCGAAAAACCTCCATAAAACACATAAAGATCTGCCTCTGTGCCCCAAACACTTTGTCCCGCCCATTTCGGGGTGTAAAATACCAAAACTTATGACGACTTTGCTGTCCAAACAGAAATACGTGATTCATTATCGTAATTTGAAGCAATATTTGAGTCTCGGTTTAATTCTTACAAAAATTCATCAAACATTGAAATTTAATTAAACACCGTGGCTAAAACAATACATCGAATTAAATACAGAATTACGAAAAAAAGCAGTCGATGAATTTTCAAACAATTTTTTCAAATTAATGAACAATTCAGTTTTTGGAAAAACAATGGAAAATCCGCGCAAACATAGAGATTTAAAACTCGTGACCAAGTGGGATGGACGGTTCGGGGCAAGAGCGCTTATTGCTCGACCAACGTTTCACAGCTGCACCGTTTTCGACGAAGATATGGTAATAACAGAATTAAATAGACCGTCGGTTAAGTTTATGAAGCCAATTTACGCCGGATTTACGATTCTCGATGTATCAAAAATATACATCTATAATTTCCATTATAATTACATGAAAAATGTATTCCGAGACAACGCGAAATTATTATACACCGACACCGACAGTCTCATTTACCATATATCCAATCAAAACGTTTACGAGCAAATGAAGTTGGATATACATAAATTTGACACATCCGATTATCCGATGGAAAACTGGTACGATATGCCGTTGGCAAACAAAAAAGTTTTGGACGTCATGAAGGATGAAAATAATGGTAAAATTATGACCGAATTCGTAGGTCTTCGAGCAAAATTGTATTCTTACATCGTTATAGATAAGCCGCCGAAAAATGTGAAAAAGCGTGCAAAGGGTATAAAAATGTCTGCGCTCAAACAAATCACGTTTGACGATTTCAAAAAATGTTTGTTGCGTCATGCAATATAACGAGAACGCAATGCTTGATACGCAGTCGAAAGCATAAGGTTGAAACAATTGAGCAGCAAAAATTAGCGTTGAGTTGGAATAATGATAAGAAAGTCTTGCAGCTTGGTTGTACCGACACCTTGCCCTGGGGATATGAGGAGGATTAAACAGTTGTATGTGTAGAAAAATCATACTGTAAAATAATTTTAATTAAAAAATCTTTTATCTGTAACATGTGTGTGTAAAAATAACGTTTTTTATTTGATCGGCATTTTCAGTCGTACAATTTGGAATGATGAGAACAATGGAAAATTGTTGATAGTTTCGCAGGAGCGTTGCAGGTTGAGCTGCTTTCGAATGAGCGAGAGACGTGTGATGATTGATGAACACCCTCCGGCATCCCCGATATTTCACGGTGCCGAGCGTTACAGGTTGACCTGCTTTCGAGAGAGAGAGAGAGAGAAACGTGTGAATGGATACTCTGTGGGTGTAAGTGGGCTCTGAACCAAGGGCTTAGGTCAAGGAGGGGGAAAGAGGGGAGGTGGAGAGCGTGCTGACGCGTGACCGGGTGGCGAAGAGCGAGAACGAAAGAGAGAGCGTGCGAGTGGGAGAGAGAGCGAGCGGGAAAGACGTGTGAACGAACACGACGCCGATGTTTACTTCAGCGTGTCACGCTAGAGTAGTCCATTCTTCTTTTCATGAACCTCTTGCGAAAAATCATAATTCGATTGAGAGGTTTTATTATTGATGTTCCTTATGAAAATCCCATTTTACCAAGCTCAAAAACATTCGCAGCGAGGGTAATTGGTTGAAATTCTAACAAGCTCCATCCTCCGAGCGAGCTCGGAACCAAGGGCTTAAGTCGAGGAAGAAGAGGAGGGGGGTGAGCGTGTGAGCGAGTGACCGATGTAGATTACAATAGCCGAAGGTCTGAGTCTCCTGACCTGGGCTATCGTAAAAGAACCATTATCCTTGCATGGAGTAGTCCTTTTCTCTTTAGTGGGGTAAAAAAATGCTTGAAATTCTAACAAACTCTGTACAAAAACTCTATCCCTGACTATGCCATCGTAAAAAAATATTGTAGGGTCGATGTGTATACCGACAAAAACCAAATGACCCACGCTTGCCCTCGCGCTCTCTCATCAACCCTGTCGCTCGTTCTCTCTCTCCCTCACCTGCCCACACGCCCGCTCTCGTCCTCTCTTGTTCTCGTCAGCATGATATTTCTTATTCTCGCACAAACTCTTGCCCTCGCGCTCTCTCTTCAACCCCGTCTTGACATTCCATGAAAAAAACATTCACAGCGAGGGTAACTTCAAGCGAGCTGGCCGGGGCTCGAGGGGGAGGGCGAGTGGATGGGTGTGTGTAAGAGCGCGCGAAGGCAAGCATGCGGGTGAGTGACCATAGCCGAAGGTCTGAGTCTCGTAACGAAATTCTCACGAACTCTATCTTCCAAGCGAGCTTGCCGAGGCCCGAGGGGGAGAGCGAGCTGGGTGGGGGAAGAGTGCGCCCAAGAGATGACGTTGACCATGCTATCGTAAGAACCAAATGGCTCTGCACTGGGTGATGAGGTCAGTCCGAAACAGAATATTCGACAGTGAACATCTGGTTCAATATTTAAAAACATCATGTCCAACAAACAAGAATATTTGTGTTTTGAGGGTGTGGTGTCGACTGTAAACGACTCCCACGATATTTGGGTTCGGCGTGAAAATAGTCATTATGCCGAACTTGTAGAACAAATGGGAAATCACTATATTCGTGAAGACGACGGTGTGATAGTGCCGGTTGAAGAATTAAAAATCGGTGATATATTTGCAATCGTGAGTGCCTCGATAGTTCGTCGAGGACGGATAATCTATATCGACGACGATTTTCACGCGGAAGTATTCTACATTGATTTGGGTTGCAATGCATATTGCCGGAGCAGCCAAATCTATCGCCTCGAAGAGGAATTTAACCTCCTTCCACCGATGGCGATTCACTGCGCCCTGGCCTATGCAATAAAATACTTTGGACAATGGAACCAAGGGCAGGTCAATTTCGTCAAGGGCCATGAAGGAACCCACGTCACGGCCTACTGCGTGGGAGTTGCGGAGGACTGTGGGGAGGAAATGCATAACGTGGAGCTATACATAACCGGAAATATTGAAATGGGCAGGGAGCTGATGTCTCATCGCGATCTGTTACCTGTATTCAAGTGCACCGCGATCGAATAATGATATATTGGTAAGTAACATTATTATTATTATTATCATTATTGAATTTTGAAAATAAATAAAATTTTATTTTTCAGTGCACTGAGGGGAGGTGAACCATCTTCATGGGCAACTATCGAGTAAATTTCAATGGTCAATGGCTCAATGGTTCTCAAAAAATTTATCTGTTATAATTAAACTATAAAAAAATCATATTCGTAAAATGCGTGTTATTATTAAAATTTCGATGGTTTTTCAACAAATGTTTTATTATTCGAAATAAATCATATTCGTAAAATGTGTTATTAAAAATGAATCATATTCATGTAGGGATTGGGGTCGCGAGAATAATACGAGAAACGAATATCAATCAAAGTTAAATAATTTAATAAAAGAATAATCGTAGATACATATTTGAATCGACTTGAAATGTTTTATCGCGTGTGCGCTTTCTAACGGTTCATTGATGACTGCTCGAGCTCGATCGCTCAATCGATCGTCTAGCCACCGTCATCCTTTTTTCTTCCCTTAGCTTGTCACGTAAATAACGCGTTGCTATGCCTCGTTTATTAACTTCCGGTCGTCACGACGACCCCTTCCAATGCTATATCTATCAGATAAGCCCATTCCCACATTCGGCCATCCTGTTATTCTTCGCCCTCTGAAGAATCTTCATATTGGAATGGCTTCATGTAATCGGCTGCACTTGTCGTCATCCTAGGGCCCTCTCCATCGCCTACTCGAATCACCTCGTACCGGTTATTGCCTCTGACTTGTGAGACCTTATATGGTCCTAAGAATCTTTTTTTAATCATCAGCCCTGCACCGAATTGCGTCCTTTTTATAGCAACCAGGTCACCTTTTTTATAGACAGTCGCCGTTTTGCAACTCCGATTGTGAGTTCTACGATTTTCCTCTTGGATCTTCATCAAATTGGATTTAACCAAATTTCGTAGATCATTGCGGGTGTCTTCAAACATTTGTGCTGATTCTTGCTCGACAATCTGTAAAACTCGAGGGTCTTCTTTTCGCCGCATTTTTACCCCGAACATCACCTCGAATGGTGTCATCGCGATGCTCCGCTGGTAAGTACTATTTAGACAGCTCTGAACTTGTTCAGTATATCGATACCACTTGTCTGGATTGTCTATAGCCAATTTCGTCAAAATCGGGATGATGCTCCTATTCATTCTTTCGACTTGACCATTCCCTCTAGGAACTCCCGTTGTTATTTTAACATGCTCAATACCTTCCTCCGCACAAAACTCTTGAAACTCACCAGATGTGAATGCCGCACCTCGATCACTGACGATTCGTTGGGGATTGCCAAACGTCCCTCGTTGTATAGATAGTTTTGCGATTACTTCCTTTGCGTTCGTTGACTTCGTTGGATATAACCATATAAATTTCGAAAACCCGTCAACTACTACAAATAAGTGTTTGTAGCACTTCGATGTTGGTGTCATTGGACCAAGGTGGTCGATGTAGTACGTCGCTAAAGGGACCTCTCCCTTCGGGATGGGTATCAGTTCTCCTTCTTTCTTGCCTTTTTTTCTTTCGGATAAAATACATGGTATACAACAGCTGACAAATCTTTCGAGCTTCTCGACGAGCTTTGGGATGTAAAAGTCCTCCTGAATTATTTCTGTCATTTTTTTCACTCCGCAGTGTCCATTTTCATGAGCTCGGCGAATAACATCCGTGTGCATACTCCTTGGTAAAGCTATAACGTATTTGCCAGCCACTCTTTTCATCAACAGACCGTTTTCGATGAGGTAGTCTTCATACGGCTCCTTCTGTGCGATTTGCTTTATAACGCGTAGCCGTTCGTCGTCATCTTGCTGGTTCTGTATTACTTGCGTCATCGTATCGTCCACTTTAAGAACAGGGTAACGGCTGAGAGCATCGACATGTCGTAAACGAGTTCCTGCTCGATGTTCAATTTCGTAATCGAACCCCTCTATGAACAACGCCCATCTTGCTACTTTCGCTGCTAGATCTCGCTTATCCAGCGTCCTCCGAAATGCATCACAATCCGTGATGATTTTGAATTTAATTCCCTGCAAGTAACATTGGAATTTTTTCAGCGCATTTATGATCGCCAAAACCTCCAATTCATACGAGTGAAGTCTCTGCTCGGCATCCGACGTTTTTCGGCTCATGTAATGAACCGGATGGAAACCATTATCTTCTGTGTCTCGTTGCATTAAAATCGCACCATAGCCCAGCTTACTGGCATCCGTGTGGAGCTCCGTGATTGCCTCTGGTTTGAAAATCCGTAGCACTGGCGCGCTCGTCAACGCAGCCTTCAGGTTGTTGAACGATTTTTCTTGGTTTGCTCCAAAGGAAAACTTCTGATTTCCCTTTAACGTGTCCGACAACGGGCGAGCGATAATCGCGTAGTCTAAAATAAACTTCCTGAAATAACCCGTAAGACCGAGGAAGCTCTGGATATCTTTTCGACTTTTTGGTTCGGGGAAATTCATGATGGCTTTGATTTTTCCATTTGACGGACGAACGAAGCCACCTCCGATGATGTGCCCCAAATATTCCACTTCTTCTTTCAAAAACTTACATTTTCCCCAGTTAATAGATAGACCTTTTTCAGCTGCTCTATCTAGAGTTAGGCGCAATCGGTCAAATCCCTCTTCTTCGTTTTTTCCAGGAACAATCAAGTCATCCATGTAAGTGAGGACCACACCTCGCCGACTTAAGTCTCTGAAGACTTCATCTATAAATCTCAAAAACGTCGTTGGACTATTGCTAAGTCCAAACGGCGTTTTTAAGAATTCGTACTGACCGTCATGTGTTACAAACGACGTATATTTTTGGCTATCTTTTTCGACGGGGACATGGAAGAATCCATTTTTTAAATCGAGTACCGAAAAAACTCGCGCGCTTGCTAGTGCGTCGATACAATCCTCTATTAATGGCATCGGAAAATGGTCACGAATTATTTTCTTGTTTAATTGACGGAAGTCTACGCACACTCGGTGACTTCCGTCCTTTTTAGGCACAATAACAACTGCGCTTGAGTACGCGCTACTACTCGGTTTTATTATGCCTTCGTCTAGCCATTCATCGATCTGTTTTTGCAAAACTTGTTTCCCTTGTACCGATAAACGTCTTGGTTTTGCACAAACTGGTTCCTGATCTTTCAGTCGGATCCTTGTCTCAACTGCCGTTATCACCAACTTGCTCGGTATGTATCCCTCTATTAGTCGACTGATTTTTCCACTGTATGGCCCACTGAGGTCAAACTTTGGTTGTTCAACATAATTGACCGTTGGCAGTTCACTTTCTGATAATGATGCACCATCTTCATCTTGAAATCTTCGTTCTTCGTTCTTGAAATCTTCCGGTTGACCTACTTCTTGCTGCTGCTGCGTCGTTACAGTCGGTAATCTTTTAATCCTCGGTCGTCCTCCAATTATATGGATATCCATTTGCTTTTGAACATCTTTTCCTAGCAGCATCTGTACGTCCATTGCTTCGATTGGAACCACGTATATTTTTATGGTATACTCCTCCTCTTGGATAGTTAAATCAGCCTCAAAGATACCTTTCGCCTTGCATCGGGCATTTCCGAAGCCCTTAAATATTCGAACTGACGGACATAATTTCGGACTGCCAATTCGTCGGTATTCGTCTTCACGTATGATCGTTTTAAAACAGCCTGTGTCTAATATCGCTTGTACCTTTGTTCCGTTAATTTGCACCATAACGATGTCATCATCTGCTGTCACACGGTGAACCCCGTCATCCCGCTTACGTGGTTTGACTGAGTTTTCACAGTTCTTCGAAATATGACCGAATTGATCACACTTGAAACATTTCGGCCCTTTGTCCTTGTGCGGACATGCCTTAATTTCGTGCTCCGGTGATCCACATGCGAAGCACCGTATTTTTTTTGTAGTCAGCTGTTTTGCGAATTTCTTCTCTCCTACATCTTTTTTGTTTCTATACGTTTCTGTTTTTGATTCATTTTTTCCCGCTGGTTTCCGTCGCCCAGCTTTTTCTTGAATTTTGTCATACAATTCGAGATTTTTCTTTACTTCTTCTACAGTCCGTGAATTGTATAAAATCTGCTTGTTCGTTTCATCATCGATTATTCCATCGATAAGGTACTGGATTAAAGCCTCATCCTCGATGCAACTTTGTCCAGCGATTGTCTGCATTGCGTAAACGTATTGTCTTGGCGTCTCACCTGTTTGTCGTTTCCGTTGCTGCAACTGGCTATGGACGATAGCACTGTTGACTTCGATTTTGAATTCTTCGATTAGACAATTTTTCAGGGCCGCCCACGACGTCAAACCTCGCTTTAAAGCTACAAACTGTTTAGCAGATCCACCTAGCATCTTTTTCCCGTAGATGATTTTCTGTAAATCACTCCACTCCAATAGCATGCTTGTATCTTCGAATTCCTCAATCCATTTATGGATTGGCATTTTGTCATCACCTGTAAAGACAGGGATACTTCCTTCAACATCTCTGATCGTGAACATACCTGTCACATTTCGACGTTCGTTCCGTAGTTCATATTCTTCTTCATTCGTTGCTATATATCGTCTTTGTCTCATGATTTGTTTTTGTCTTGATTCCTGAATTCGACGTATCTCCGCTTGGTTTCTGATCTCTTCATCGTCACTCTCGTCATCAGCTGGATCGACTTCATCGACCTCCGTTTCATCGTCGTCCCGATTCATTGCCTCCTGCAATCTATCTCGTAACGCTGGTTTTTTCCCGATCGTTGATAGTCCTTTTTTTTCAACTCACAACGTAATTGCTGCGCTGTCATGTTTGCTACCGGAATTTCTAACCGTTGCTCATTTATGTTAATATCGTTGGTTGGAACAGCAGTGCCACCTACTGCACCTTCGATCTCATCTGACATAATTGGGTTGATGCCGTCGACGTTCACACCAATCAGTCGTTCATCGTTTTTACGTGCTGGTGGTGTAATAAACATTGTCCACACTTACTGTCACTCACACTGTCTAGTATTTCCACGATTTAGGTTCTTGGTCTTTGAACAGCTTTAATTATTCGTCTTCTGTCTTTTATTCAACGTATACGCAACGTACTATTTTTCATCAACCCACGACTTTCGGTCGACACACGACTTTACGGTGACCCTGACTTCCCGACAAACTCGGACGACACGCGTACAACTGGATTATACGACGTTGCACTCGACTTATGCAACGCGGTATTTTCCGCGTTCGACTGACGTCTGAACAACTTCCACGACGCTCGTTCAACTTTCGACACGTCGAGCTTAAACAACCGTCAAGCCACGATACCGATCAACGCGTACACAACTTAATGAGGGTGCGTTGCATTCGACTTATGCACCGCCATGCTCTCGTACCGCGATCGCTTCCCGTTACGATGCGTTAGCGACGATATTCGACTTGAAATAACCCGTTTCACGTTTTATCACGGCCTCTATCCCGGTTGAGCCCCCAAATGTAGGGATTGGGGTCGCGAGAATAATACGAGAAACGAATATCAATCAAAGTTAAATAATTTAATAAAAGAATAATCGTAGATACATATTTCAATCGACTTGAAATGTTTTATCGCGTGTGCGCTTTCTAACGGTTCATTGATGACTGCTCGAGCTCGATCGCTCAATCGATCGTCTAGCCACCGTCATCCTTTTTTCTTCCCTTAGCTTGTCACGTAAATAACGCGTTGCTATGCCTCGTTTATTAACTTCCGGTCGTCACGACGACCCCTTCCAATGCTATATCTATCAGATAAGCCCATTCCCACATTCATAAGATGCGTGTTATTATTAAAATTTCGATGGTTTGTCAACAAATGTTTCATTATTAAAAATAAATCATATTCGTAAAATGTGTTATTAAAAATAAATCATATTCATAAAATGCGTGTTATTATTAAAATTTCGATGGTTTGTCAAGAAATGTTTTATTATTAAAAATGAATCATATTCATAAAATGCGTGTTATTATTTAAATTTCCATGGTTTTTCAAAAAATGTTTTATTATTAGAAATAAATCATATTCGTAAAATGTCTTATTATTCATAAAATGTGTGTTATTATTAAAATTTATCTTATGCTCCATTGGTTATCGTATTCGTTGTCGTAATCGTGGTCGTATTCGTGGTCGTATTCGTTGTGCTATTCGTCATCGTCTTCGTCGTCGTCGTCGTCGTCGTCGTATTCATCGTCGTATTCGTCGTCGTCGTGGCATCGCGAGCTCGCTCTCTCTGCCCCCCCCCCCCCCCATGTCTTATGCATTCGTTCCAGCCCCTCCATCGATGTTCATGTTCTTTCGTAACAGATATTTTTAACTCCCGGCTGAAAACGGGAGTTATGTGTTTCGTCGTGAGCAACGTGAATTGGCGTTTTGTTGGAAATGCTTTACCGGCCAAACGGCTGATTTTCTTCTTACAAATTGATGTACATCGGTGTCGGAAGTCACAGAGAGGGTTTAGCTTCCATAATATTTATGATCAGATCTCAACTCGCGGAGATATTAAATGTAGAAATTTGAACGTTTTCGAACGTTTTTCTCAAAACGCAATTTTTATGGGTTCGACTGCATGAATCGCAGACTTCACGGCATCATCTGCTGTGACAGCGCGTGTGTAAGTGTAGTGGAACGTATCCGTGTGCTTTGCATGAAGGCTCTGGACGATATCGCTGAGTGCGAGAGAGACAGCGCGATTGGTCGATCGTTTTAACCTCGAACTTTCAACGGAAATTTTTTTTTTTCTCGAGTGATTCAGAGTGAAAATTTTTTATCAATTGATTTCACGTATGAACGATTTTTTTTTCGAAGAGAGCATTTTCCATTTAACGTTCAATAATTAGTTAGTTAGCAGGATTGATCTACTGACGATTTTATCAAGCACGTCGAATTAATAATTCTGGATACTTGTATTCGGGCGTGAAATTGAGATGTATGTGAATGTGGAGGTTAGGTCGGATGACGTGGTTATGCTCGGTGATATTGTTTTATTTATGGCCATCAACTGATTTCACGTACGAACGATATTGTTTAATGAGTTCATTTTTTTTTATTCAACGTATGATAATGTTATCAGGATTGTAAAAAACGTGAATATTGATGTTCAGCTGGACGATGTGGTTATGCCCAGTGATATTGTTTACCTCGGTGGAATTGGCAATTCGAAAGAAAAAAATTGTTGTCGAATTCACTTTTTTACTTTATCCTCCAACCGACAAAACTTTAGACACAGCGATTTGTCAGAATGCACAATATTGCATATATATAATATATATGAGGCATTCCACGTCAACTCAGACGGTCAAAACCCTGACCCCTGACGATTTAGTCCCTGATTTTTTGTTGGCTTCCATTCAACCCCCAAAGTACCCCCGATTTTTTTCAGAATTTTCGAATCCCCGTACAACCCTTAAAAAAATTCAAAACCACCCCCAAATGAAGAAAGGCGTACTTTTTATCTAATTAATATCTTTGATTTTTTTTGTGTGATATCAGTAGGTCAAAAAATGAACTTTGCCAAAATTCCCGAGTGGGCTCTGTATTGCAACTATATTTTAGAAAAAAATTAATCGGACGGTCAAAACCTGATCTTTGCTGATTTAGCTCTCGATCTTTTTTTAAATCCAGTTTCACCCCAAAAGTACCCCTGATTTTTTTCAGAATTTTCGGATCCCCCTACGACCCTTTAAAAAACTAAAAACTACCCCCAAATAAGGAAAGACGTACTTGGACACAATTAAGAATTTTAATTTTTTTAATGATTTCAGTACATTGAATAGAAGAGTTCGTTGAAATTTCAAATTCTGAAAAAAATCAGGGGTACTTTTGGGGTGAAACTAAATTCAACTAAAAATCAAGAACTGAATCAGCAAAGATCAGGTTTTGACCGTCCGATTAATTTTTTTCTAAAATATAGTTGCAATACAGAGCCCACTCTGGAATTTTGGCAAAGTTTATTTTTTGACCTACTGATATCACACAAAAAAAATCAAAGATATTAATTATGTCCAAGTACGCCTTTCCTCATTTGGGGGTGGTTTTGAATTTTTTTAAGGGTTGTACGGGGATACGAAAATTCTGAAAAAAATCGGGGGTCCTTTGGGGGTGAAATGGAAGCCAACAAAAAATCACGAACCTTAATCGGCAGGGGTCAGGGTTTTAACCGTCTGAGTTGGCGTGGAATGCCTCATATATAATATTGCATATATTATATATTGTAACGTGGCGCTTTTCGAGGCACCCCGTTACTGCGCTGTAGCGCTCGCAAACCCACGCTGTCAGCTGTCCACCGCCGACCCTCCCTCCGGCAGCCATAGAAAAATTAAAGAAAATTGTTTAGGGCCGATTATTCGTTAGAATAGTTGTTTATTTTGTCGTTAATTTTTTATCTTTCACGATCACACGGAACTTGAGTCATCGCTGTCGTCTGAGGAACGAGAGGTTTCGCTCTACAGCCACAGCCATTACGTCGTTCTGTCCCGTCGAGGAACGACATAGCCCCTTAGAAGTGAGGCACCCGAGATCGGTTGCAGAGGCCTTACCGCCCGATGGAGGGGATGCCATCGGCGGTCGGATCTACGGACGGATCATCCTCCCGTCCCGAGAATCCGGAAATTGTGCCAGGAGCTGCGGTGGACCAAATTTGGGGGTCCTCGCACTGCCTTCGTGCCGCCCGGGTACCGACGCCCGCCGTAAAGCCCGGTACCCGGTTCAAGATGGGAAGCATAAATGTCTCGGAGCCGCCCCTGATACCCTCTACTCCACCGACCACCGGGGGGAGCCGCGAGGACAGGATGCTGCCGACTCTCCGCTGTCATATCGCGGAGGCACAGCATGGGCCAGGTGTCTAACACCGCAGGCGGAGGCGAGATTCAAGATTGTTGTCGACAAGCGCTTGACGGGTGGATTTCACGCATACACCCGACTGCGAGATCCATAATCGTCCGTCGATAACGACGAGGCAGGGATTCGCACCATATCAGCGTTGTCGACATTTTTACCTTGTGAAGGAGCTGCGGGACTGTGAAGCGAGCCAACGTTGTCAGCGTCGCCGGGAGAGCGAGCACGTCTCGACCGAGTCGGCGACTCGGGGTGGGGATCACTCGGACGAGGCCCCACACGGCGAGCCTCGAGTCGCTCTCTTCTCGTCCAGCTTTCGTCGGTGGTAGACCACCACAGCAGAATACTCCATCATACCTCCCGAAAAGGACGCGAACATCAGTGAGACCAGGTCCGGTGTCGTGAGTAAAGTAGCTCGAACTTACGCCAGGGAAATCGATTCGAAGTTAGTCAGCTATCATACGCTATAAGAATTACCAGAACTATCAGAATTATCAGAAGTATCGCAATAATTAAATTCGGTTATCATACGTGGCTACCGGCTGTCGGAGGTGAGTGTGCGGGCGAGAAGGGCCCACCCCCACGCGGGGATTGACCCGCCGAGAAATAGGAGTCCCGAGGGGGCCAAGCGCGTGGGAAAGATTCCAGTATTGAGAGAGTGAACGTATAGCTCGGCGAAAAGTGTCAAGAGAGTGAATGCAAGGCTCGGCGAAAAGTGTCGAGAGCGTGAATGCAAGGCTCGGCGAAAAGTGTCGAGAGCGTGACTGCAAGGCTCGGCGAAAAGTGTCGAGAGCGTGAATGCAAGGCTCGGCAAAAAGTGTCGAGAGCGTGAATGCCAGGCTCGGCGAAAAGTGTCGAGAGAGTGAATGCAAGGCTCGGCGAAAAGTGTCGAGAGCGTGAATGCAAGACTCGGCGAAAAGTGTCGAGAGAGTGAATGCAAGGCTCGGCGAAAAGTGTCGAGAGCGTGAATGCAAGGCTCGGCGAAAAGTGTCGAGAGAGTGAGTGTGGAGCTCGGCGAAAAGGGTCGAGAGAGAGTGAACGCGAGGCTCGGCGAAAAGTGTCGAGGGTAGGGTCCGTTAAATTATTTATTTATTTCTCAGGTTCAATATTGTGGTTGTTAGTAAGGTTAGAATACTGCTTGTCACTTAAATTGTAAGAAGTGATTGGGAATTGATTCGATTTGTAAACTATAAGGAGCCTCAGTGCTATTGTTAAACCACGAACGACCGAAGTTTCATCCACAGTTGTCTGTGGTCTTTGGCCGGGCGAAGCCCGTGTCCGTTAACACTTATTGTAATTCGGTCGCTCGCAAGTTATCATTAACACGCGGTCGGACGATTATCCGATCGCGCAATAAATCAGTTATCGAACCTTAAACGTTGTCGAAATTATTTGACCGTACCGGCCCACGCCCCTCTACCGCGTAAGGCTGGTTAGCCGGTTGAGTTCCGCTTCGCTCCGCGCTGTCGCACGATCTTAGTCGGCCCCGGTTCACCCCGGGGAATAATTTCAGGGCCGTCTTGTGGCGGCTGGCGCCTAACCGCGCAGCGCAGGAGCGGCGAAGGTGCCCGAATAAAAACGGTGTCACAATATATACAGGGTGTCCCAAAATAGGCGTACTTAGTGGGTACTGGCGTATTCCTTGTTAAATTCCAAGATGAAAGTCTATTTGCGAAATTTCGAAACGATCAGTAGTGTCCGAGATAAGTACATTCTAAGCGCATTAATGAGGAGAGACCAAGCCGGAAGCGTGAGCTCAGAGATTCGCGCCAAACTTTCAACGAACGTCATACTATCGTTTATCTACTGTTTGCTCGATGGGCGCGATGAATGCAGGAAAGAAAAACAATTGAATTTAAATTTATCGATTTACCGATTGAGATGGAATTTACTACAGAAACGTAGATGGATACGTCATTTATTAACTATAAATATGATATAGGATATAGATGTTTGACAGTGCAAAGAAGACGCCATTAGATAATTGAACATGAAGACGATCTGGATTTAGATGTTCGACGATACGAAAGAAAACGTCTCCCGACTGAATTGAGGGCAGAGAGAAAATTACCACGATTCAAAAAATTGAACTCATACAAACAAACGATCATAATTCAAACTATGAATAAACTAAGATGACTTCTTGAATTATTTCATCCTTTTTGAATTTATTTATTCATTTCATTCTTTTAATTTCACTAATTTGTTTTTTCCATTCTGAATTTATTAATTTGTTGTATTCTTTTTAGATTCATGAATTTTATTCATGCTTTCTATCAGATTACTTTTTTTTCGTTCTAATTTTTTTTGTGTTCGACTTTTACTCCAGTCGGGAGTTTTTTTAAATTTTTTAAATTTATTTTATTTCCGCGAATAACTGTATGGTTATCGATGTTTATACAATAATGAATGCTATTTTTTAGGCTTTAAACCATAGCTTCTGAAACCATATCGTTGAGGATTAACTTTTTCGTTATCAGGTGTACTTCTGCTGATCTGATTATTCGTATGAGAAAGAGGGGGAAAATTTCGATGCTGTTCTTCCGCGAATTTTTTTAAACTTTGAAATACCAGATTTTCTTGCCTTTCCATAATTTTATTCACTGTGCACAGACAGCACAAAAGGGGTGGGCTTCACCGTTGGTAAAAGAGGGATCTGACCGTCTTAAGGCAGGTCCCAGTGGTAAGTGGGGGGCGAAACCGATCCTGAGTAGTCAGCGAGTATTGAGCGGTCGGGGTATGGATAATTATTGGGATCGAGCAGTGAGTAAATCGATGGATTGACTCTAGCAGACAACGCCATCTACCGGATTGGCAGCGAGACGTGGCAGATAACGCTATCTATCTGATAGGTAAGAGGCTGCTGTCGGTAAAGTAGAACGCTCATCGTACGAACGTTTAACGTTCGATCGGTAAAGCAGAACGCTCACCATTCGAACGTTAAAGTGGCTTGAAACTGTCCTTACTACCCTTAAGATCAATTTTCAAGGCCCTGTTGGAACCGGTACTGTCGGTAAAAGATGGTTCGGAAGTCATACACCATCGGTAAAAAAGGGATCCACCGTCGGCAATAGAGGGATCAGCCTCAGCCCCACCGTTGGTCAAAGAGAAATCTACCTTACCGACCGTCCTAAGGCAGGTCACCGTGGTAAGTGGCCCAGAACTGTCCTTACCCTATTTCTGGAATTACAATCCATAAGAGCCAAGGATTGAGCTTCACTAATGCTGTGATTGATGGTGGAAATCCGATATTTACTTGCGGTCAAGTCTACGTTCCCCTCTCATCTGTCACTTTTCTCGAGTGATTGCACCTAATAAATGATGATCCCTAGTCTGTAAATGCTAGCGAAGGATGGGTATTAGAATATAATTGCTTGAAACGGCTTTATCGCCGAGACCTCGCGCGAAGCGCAGTTTCAGATCAACGTGGATCGAAAGTTCCAGATTTAGCTTGGGCAATTCATAAGAAAGTAGTGAAATGTCAGCAGCCACGGAAAAATTCTATGGAGACTGTGAAAGCATGGCATGTCAATGGATTCCGTAATATCGATGGTATACCGTTGGATGCCAATGCCGCTATGCAATGTGTATTGAACTGTCAAGCTATCAGAGAAGGACTTTCAATTGGTAATGGTACTCGAGATCAAGAAAAAGCATTAGTAGATATTTTTCGTAAATGTATGGGACGACCTGGCGCCCTTGATTTAGACGCCGTAAGGGAGTTTGTGGGTGCGCAGTTCATCGAAAAAAAACAACAGCATGTACTAGAATTTCTTATGGCCTTCTGTGCAAAATCGAGTGTGATTTTTAATTTAGTTGAACACAAATTGACAACGAAGATATTATGTCGAGGATATCAATACATATCAACGATTGAAGAACAGCCGAATAATATACTGCTTCTAACGATACCACAAACATCAACAAGAAATGTAACTTCACAGAAGATAATTGATCATAGCATGCCACCATAGAACCCAATAAAAGGGCAGTGTGATCAATGCTGCATCGAAAAAAGAGTTACTCAGAATATTGTATCAGCAGTTACTAAAATTGTCTTCTACAGCTCATATTACCCAGCGCAAAGTCAGATACTCGACAAGTATCGAAAATAGATTGCGGCATCAAAGCTGTACCTACTGCAATCATTACCGTTGGCGGTCAAAAATATAAAGTTACGAGTGCCATATTTCATCATGGTCGAGATGTTTACAAAGGCACTATACAAGTATGTTAAGGTCCGATAAATCTGCTTGGGTTATCGCCGATGATATGGAATTTGAAAACAAAAGCTTGTCAAGAAGTGGTAAAGATTGTTATATGATCTTTCTGGAAATGATGTGAAAATTATCAAAATTTTATATGGGAAATAAAACGAATTTTTGAAAATTGAACAACATATTCAATCTTTTGAAATGTAGAAATATGATTCACATGATTCTCTATGATGAAAAATCTGTGCGAAGTAATAGAAGCTAATAATTCTTGGTTAAATTCCAATAACTTTAGCATCGCTTGGATTAAAGTTTGCGCCAAAGAATTTGCAAACTTACTATGGCCAATCCTTTTTTTTATCTTGAAATAGATAAAAAAATAACACATTGCAGGAATTTCAGAAAATAAAAAAATAATGACTTAATTCGATGATCTTGATTTAATCCTCATTTGTGTCAAATACTTATAGTAGTCAGCAATCTAATGACTGTAAACAATGATACACAGTGAGCCAGCAGGATAGCATTGTAAATAATCTTATGACGGTTCTAGTTACCCGAGATTACAGAAAATAAATAGTTTAAAAAGTAATGTCCACACTCAATAATCTTTCACACTCCAATCAAACCCCACATTACGAAGTTTATATATTAACCATGCAAAAAGTAGTTAAATCCTCACAAAAACACAATGTGTAAAAAAATCGAAACAAGTACATTTACGCGAGCCCGCTCCAACCCGTGCAAAAAGGTGCGAGATCAACTGGAAACATGGAGCGCATGTATTTACAACAAGTACATATTAATATACAAAAGAATTATTTAATATAAATCATTCGTATTAAAAAAAAATGTATTGTTCAAAATAGAAATTTTAAGAACAAATTTGAACTGTGAAAAATCACAGCAGTACTTGGCGAGTTTTTTTCAAAGTCAAGGCAGAAACATTATTATTAAACAGCAATGTAGATATAAAACTATGAAATTTGTATCGATTTGATATGAATGGATTACTTACATCAGTTGTAATATATTCCCTGAAACTATTCAACTTTTGAGACCGAGCAGAACGTTCGCTCGGTCGTCCTCTCTTTTTCTGCAGTGAGCGACAATGGCGCGATCTCTCACAGCCTTCAAGCGATCGACGGTCGTTAATTTACCAAGTCAAGGCAGACATTTTATTATCAAATAGTAATGTAAATATATAGTTTGTATAGTTCTATGAAATACAATAGGATGTTTCATCATTGATTAGTATCCGTAACATGTTAACTCGCCAAGTTCTGCTGTGATTTTTCTCAGTTCAAATTTGTTCTTAAAATTCCTATTTTGAACAATACATTTTTTTTAATACGAATGATTTATATTAAATAATTCTTTTATATATTAATATGTACTTGTTGTAAATACATGCGCTCCATGTTTCCAGTTGATCTCGCACCTTTTTGCACGGGTTGGAGCGGGCTCGCGTAAATGTACTTGTCTCGATTTTTTTACACATTGTGTTTTTGTGGGGATTGAAGGTTGACTGATCATCAGTGACCGTCATCACTAGCGGTAGTCGATACGGTAGAAAAATCGCGTCTGATCTGACAAGCTGGCTGACGCTATGACTACTGAAAAGTGTACGACAGCTCTGAAATAAATTTTGGTAAAAATGTCGGAAACACGATTTTAATCATGAACATAATTAGATATCTCCAGCATAAAAGCACCTACAGCATTGGTGTTGGTCCCAATCGAAAAATAATTTTTTTTCGCTTCTGACTACAATTAAACATTTAGGAATAGGGCTCTCAATTTTAGAGAATAGTACAAAGTTGGGTTAATGTTCAACAAGTTTGGAAAATAAGATACTGCAGTCGCATCTCGAGAGGTGGTCGGTATGGTAGAAACCGGTATGGTGGTAAATGTACTTGTCTCGAGACGCTACGGCGTCTCTTGATGAAACAGGAGAAAAACTCTTGAACCTAGAGAAAAAGGTAAACATTTTTTTTTTAATTTGAAGAAACGTAAAAAAAAGTCTCTTTCATAACATTTTCTAACCTCCTCCACCTGATTTTTTATCTAGAGAATAAACTAAACATCCTCGAGAAAAACAAATTTGGAAAACGGTAAATTTCGGAAAAGCCACGACTCTGCACAGTTGGACCCTTCTTCGTTTTATTTTATCGTCAGGCACCTTTAATCATGATAGTTCAATCGAACAATTTTCATTTCATTCTATCGTTGTTCTCATTTTAATGTTATTTTTTCAAAGCTTTTTATGACAGAACTACACTCATCAAAAAAATTAAAGGACCACTTGAGAACAGTCAAAATTTGTCGAAATTTCAGGCATCTGTATCTCCGCGAAAAATAGTCGGATTCAGATAATTCACAGCTTGTTTATTAGCTCAAATTTTTGGCTTCTTGAATCAAAGGTTGAACAATTTCCATCATGCCCTGCTCTGTGCCAAGGGCAGAAACGAACAAAAAACGGTTGTCTAAATTTTTATGAAAGTTCGGGAAGGTGCGCGGCGTTCGACAAATTTTTTACAGACAATACATTCAGAACATTTGATAGCCTGTCCATTTTTGTGCAAAATGCGTTTTTATTGATTGCTGTGCGATTTTTTTTATGTGAGTTATTCACTTCCAAAGCAAAAAACACATTTTTTTCAAGCGCCTGTATCTCCTGAAATAATGTCCGTGCAACAATCGCTCAGATATCATTAGAAAGATAAAAGTATCTTCTTGAAAAATCTTACACGACATTTTTCAAAAAAAATTTTTTCTTCGCAGTGTTTACGCTTCAAAAACATGTAAAAAAATGGCTCTCTCTTCGCTTAGTTATGTAGCCGCCATATTGTGAAAAATCTTAAAATCTCAAATGTGGACCTGGCATTTCTTAGTTTATACTGTTATTAACAATCATGCGAGATCCCCGAGTTGCTACGATCTTTTTTTCTGCGTGTTCGCAGCTGTCAAATGTTTGACCCCATTGAGGGATAATTTTTTCGTCATTTTTATTGGTAAAAAAGATCGAAAATTTTTTTAATTACTGTATCGCTGCAAAAAAATTACGCATCTTCTATAAATCAGAGCATTTTTTAGTCTCTTAATTTTCATGAATAAAAAAAAAATTCCGAAATCTCTTTCGCGACTTGTTGCTACATCCTCAACGGTTAAAGACCTAAAACAGTCATTTCTTAATTTTTAGTGAAATTTGGAAACATCTGTAGGGCACAAATTTTTTTTTCTTCAATGGTTTTTTTAAAAGTTCTTTACGATTGTCCCTGACTGGATTTTAACCATCAAATAAGGAAGATTGCATTTGCGAGTGATCGCGACTTCCGTATCATGATAACCTCACTGAGAAACAATTACCAATATTTAAGCTGCGGAACCGCCGGCATTAGCGATGGTTGGATTTACGCCACACTGTCCCGTCAGTCAGTCTTCGTCAGTCAAGTCCCTGTCTTTGTCAAGTTGTCTGTTTCGTAAAAAAATATCAAGTCGTTGCCCTTTAATGTCCCAACTAAGACAATATAAGCCCGTCGTTGTTCTTCGACGTCCCAACCAAGGCATAATGGGCGAGCTGTTATTAAATGGGTAATTGGCAAGAAAGACCCAGAGTTTCCTCAAAAACGAGTGCTTCCACCACGATTTTGAATAACCGCTCCGAGTCTTTTTCGCATATTGATGCACCGACGAATTTGCCATTGAGAAATCGCATGCCAAGCTCGGCGAAGTTCATTCCCCAATTCTGCGAGAGTCCTTGGTCGATGCAGGTTTTCTCGAACCTCCTCGTGGTACGTGATGGATAACGCTAATGCCGGCGGTTCCACAGTTTAAATATTAGTAATTGTTTCCCAGTGAGGTAATCATGATACGGAAGTCGCGATCACTCGCAAATGCAATCTTCCTTATTTGATAGTTAAAACTCAGTCAGGGAAAATCGTAAAGAACTTTTAAAAAAACCATTGAAGAAAAAAAATTTGTTGCCCTCCAGATGTTTCCAAATTTCACTAAAAATTAAGAAATGACTGTTTTAGGTCTTTAACCGTTGAGGATGTAGCAACGGGAAGCAAAAGAGATTTCGGAATTTTTTTTTATTCATGAAAATGAAGAATCTAAAAAATGCTCTGATTTATAAAAACTGCATAATTTTTTTGCAGAGATACAGTAATTAAAAAAAATTTGTATCTTTTGTATCAATAAAAATGACGAAAAAATTATCCCTCAATCGGGTCAAACATTTGACAGCTGCGAACACGCAGAAAAAAAATCGTAGCAGCTCGGGATTTAGCGCGATTGTTAATGACAGTATTAACTAAGGAATGCTAGGTCCACATTTAAGATTTTGAGATTTTTTACAAGATAACGGCTACATAACTAAACAAAGAAAGAGAGAGCCATTTTTTAACATGTTGTTGAAGTGTAAATGCTGCGAAGAAAAATTTTTTTTTTGCAAAACGCGTAAGATTGTTTAAGAAGATTATTTCATCTTTCTAATGATATCCAAGCGATTGTTGTACGATTATTATTTCAGGAGATACAGGCGCTTGAAAAAAAAACGCATTTTGCACAGAAATGGACAGGCTATCAAATGTTTTGAATACATTTTCTGTAAAAAATTTGTCGAACGCCACGCACCTTCCCGAACTTTCATAAAAATTGGGACAACCGTTTTTCGTTTGTTCCTGCCCTTGGCACATAGCAGCGGGCCACGATAAAAATTGTTTAACCTTTGATTCAAGAAGTCAAAGATTCAAGCTAATAAACAAGCTGTGAATTATCTAAATCCGACTATTTTTCGCGGAGATACAGATGTCCTTTAATTTTTTTGATGAGTGTATGACGAATCAATTTCGGAAGATGGCCGATACAACTAACTATTGTATAGTCGTGAATGTTAGGGCGAGTCAATGTCGGAACGAACCACTCGAACAGGACTGCAATCATCAAATTTCCGTTAACGTTTACGTTCCATTACGTTTTCTTCGTGAATCTGCCATAAGTATAACTATTGAACGATTTGATTATTTCATTCCGTAAGAAAGTCGATGTCTGCAAGTTTTTACGGTCTTCTTCAGAACCAGCGATATGACTTCATTGCAGATGATATCCTACCGGGCACTGTGATACACAGTTATTGCACGTATTATACGCACATGCATGCATATCAAGGTGGTCCTTTTTCGGGGTTGAAAAAAAATCCATGTTGGATCCCCTCCAATCGGTTAAAAATCTTGAAAAAGTAATTCCCTAATTTTTTCAGATTTTTATTTCATTCCTTTCGTCTCCCTGCGTCATTCCATCCCATTTCAACCAGCAGTTGAACCTCGACCTCGCCGACTGTGTTCAAACTTGAGCAGTTTGTTGGTATTCACGGAAAACCCTAATGAAATTAAAGAGAGTCTTGTTCATTCTAGTTCTGCGCAGGATCATAAGCGCATGATTGTGGAGAAAAATGGTTTGTCCGAAAATGTTTACAATTACGCGGGATTTTTTTTCTCCCGTATTTCAGAAAACACCTCGACCGAACTTCGCAGGTGTCTAGTACTGGCATCGAGGTATTTCAGAAAAAAAATTGAGCCAAATCGCTATATTCCAAATTTGGAATTTTCAAATTTGAAATTTTCAAAAATTGTCGAAACAACCGCAAATTCGATTTTTTATTTCAGAATAAGATTCTGTATTCAATCCAAAAAAAATAACTCCTTGTTCGTTCATTTATCTCAATTAGGGGCTGAGTTATGTGGTTTCAAAGTTTCCATTGCACGAAAACCTGCAGTTTTTTCAAAATGCCGTATCTTCACCAAAAATCGAAATAGCAGAAAATGCTTGATAAGAGGTTCGTTTTTCGTGAATAACAACAGACTGCTCAAGTTTAAACAAAATCGGCGAGGTCGAGGGTCAACTGCTGGTTGAAATGGGATGGAATGACCCGCCTATTTTAGGGTGGAGTTTCAAATTGCGGATAGTACGATATTCATGGCGCCCCGATTTGATGCACTTTTCGTATAGAACACCCCGAAATAAGAAGAAAAACCTGAATAAAATTTTTTTTTATCTCACTTACATTTCGAGTTATCGAATTTTTTGTGTTATATTTTTGTCCAAATTTTTTTTTCTTGTTCTTTGTCCGGTTTCTTCGATGTTTTTTTTTGTATAGAACATAAAAAAATAAGAAGAAAGACAAGATCAAAATCTTTTGATACCTCGCTTAGATTTCGAGTTATCGAATTTTTTTGGTTTTATTTCTGTCTGCATTTTTAAATCGTAAAAATTAAACCAAACAAATTCGATAACTCGAAATCTAAGCGAGATATCGAAAAGTTTTGTTTTTCTTTTTCTTTTTATTTTGGGGTGTTCTATACAAAAAGTGCATTAAAGATACCGGACAAAGAAAAAGAAAAAAAAATTCGGACAAAAATAAAACACAAAAAAATCGATAACTCGATATCTAAGAGAGATATCAATAAATTTTATCCAGTGTTTTTATCTTATTTTGGAGTGTTCTATACGAAAAGTGCATCAAATCGCGGCGCCACGAATATCGTACTATCCTCAATTTGAAACTTCACCCTAAAATAGGGAGACGAAAGGAATGAAATAAAATCCTGAAAAATTTTGATGATTGGAGGGGATCTAACATGGATTTTTTTTCCAACCTCAAATAAGGACCACCCTAGTGCACATAATTCAACATGACTTAACATTTTTACATTTAATTTGCATAACTAACAATAATAGCAGTTATTTATTAAATCATGTTCTGTTTGATTTGCTTATAGGGCGACCGATTGTGCATCCACTGATGCAAACGATTACCGCGAATGAGGGTCAGTCTCTTGAGATCATAGTGGGATTTTGCGCCTTGCCGGTCTACACGAGAGTTATCTGGCTCTCATGGGAGAGAGTATATGTACCCGGGAATGAGCTGTCCCCTGATGGAGTTGTAGTCGCTCCTATACTGGTAAATTGTATACAGAAATATACGATTTGTAACTTTGCATTTATACCCATGAATCATTGTGGTTGCACATCACCCTGTATTTCCGGAAATTTGGAAGAAATGCAATCGTGACGAGACCAAGTTACACTGAATGGGATTCGTTCTCCTGGACAAAGATTGAAATTCGTTCTGGCACTGTTTCGTACCGAGTCGAAACCCGATCATCCATACTTGGTCCACCCGACTCTCTGGAATTCACGATACCAAAGGAAGAGTGCAGCAAATGCGTTAAGCCTGCGGGATTGTTTCATGTTGCGTTATCCGTATCTGTGCACCATCGTCAATGTTTAGAAAGTCGCCGGTCTGCTTGAAAGTATGCAACTGATTCGTTTCTATTGTATGGAGCCGTCGTTATGCGGTTGACAGCATTTCTATCATAATATAAGAACTATGAATCGCTTGAAACACCTCAATGCTTGGATCGTCGCTGTCTGTGTGTTGATGACAAAGCTTGAATCGGTAACTTCTCGTGCCGAGATTCGATAATAGTCTCATAAAGAAGGGTAGATGGCGATTTACGCGGAAAAGACACTTTTTCCCATTTATTTAAATATACAACCCCTAATACTTCTTAAGTCGTTGTGAAATTTGGATCTATTATCGTCTTCCAGGGACGAATTGGACTCATGTGTGACCATGAAGGACAATTGATTCTAATTTCCGTGACAAATTTGCAGAATGTAGCGAGGGTAAAGTCATATTCTGACCGGGTCTATGATATAAAACTCTCAATTAGTAATTCCACCTACGACCCTGACTTCGAAGCCTACCAAATCAATTGCCCGAAACAACCAATGAGTTAGTTGATTTAGCCACAAACCTATCGGCGAAGCTCGCAAAATGTATGTATTTTGTTGAATTGGTTGACGTAACTGGCCAAGGATTCACGGGCTAGTAATCGCAAAGAAACGAATATTTTGCAGTCCTTCCTTGAATAAACAACAGAATCTATGATTCCTTCAAGAGATCGCTCATCATCACTTTGATATGCAACTTCTCAAGCTTCCGTAGATGGTTGGTGGTAACTCACTTCTCAGTGGAGCCGTCTTCTCATACATTAAGCCGGACCATACTTCAGTACCGGCTCAGATTTCTACATTTGCTGTTGACCGAAATCCGAAATATATATTACCGCTGTTATATACTGCAGTGTTTCTCCTACTTTCATGCTACAGCGTGCTCAGCAGCTCGCTCTTGGTGCTTTGCTGATCAATACTATACGTTGACCCGGTAGCGTATTTTCGGCGTCCGGCAGATAGTTACGCAGGCTACTAAAAGAACGCTAGGTTCCTCTACTGACGAACAAGAGAGCCATGACTTACCAACTCATCTCCTACTGAAAATAACTTGGATGTTAAACAAAGAATCCTAATTTGCCTTCACCCACGGTGAATTATACGCCGAGGAATCCAGTATAATTGATAAATAGTACGAGTCTATCTGGATTGAATAATTATTTTGAATCTTCGGATTATGAAAATCGTAGATCCCCAATACGCCTAGTCGATTCGCTCGAGCATTATATTCAGTTAACTGAATCTAACTCAGTGCTGAAATAGTGTTGTAACCCAGTGTTTAAAATGTTCCAGGATAGTGAAGTCGGGACATGTTACAGGAGTACTTTACGTTTCACAACCGTCGAATGGTCACACGCAGGGGAATGGACGCTGCTGGTTCGGTCACCGGAAGGTACTGCAGAGGCAGTCGTGTTACTCAACGTGGCAAGGGCATTTGGTTACAGTGACGCTAATTTCTGTTCAGCGAGCTTGGTGGAACTCATATTATGCCTTGGACTCCTTGCGCTTCACCACTGATTCCTGGAAACGACGGTGTGTCGCTGACAAACGATATACCACGGCGGTTCGGCTTCGGTAAAATGCGACAAAAAGTCGTAAGCTTATCCCTGCGGTCAAGTGGCTGAGCTGACAGCGCTTGTTTCTCGATTAGCCATAATGGCCCACTCACTGGGGTGCAATTTTGTTAAAAAACGAAGCCAAGAATGTTGCATACCATGATAAACACCACTATCTGACAAACATTCAAGTGTTCTATCATCGTAGTTATTGTTGTGTGAAAGTAAAGTGGCAAATGTAAACATACCGATGTCGGCAAACATGTCGACGAAAAATTACTGTGTATGTTACGGAAATCAAAGTTCACACGAAGAACGCAGTAACAACTTTGTAATAACATGTAATTCATATAAATTCAGCAAAACAAATATCGGTTCTCCCATCAATAATTGATTTTCTATTCATTCATACATGGAATGCATTCTTAGCAAATAAATAAATGTCAATAAAATTTGCTAGCCATTCAATAACGGTATCTTTATCATTTTAGATCTTTTAGCGGTTGAACCTTCAATGTTCGAATTCATGAAAAATAACGATTCAGGTAGTGTCTCAATATGACTAATACTTCGCTTATTCCTATTCTATAACACAATAATAGAAGGTTCAAAATTTTTGGAATTTTGTATTATTTATTGGACCAGAGGCTGTACTTCGACCTTCCTTGATTTTTGAATCAAAATCAATGGTGTACTTATAGTAACTGGTGAGACATGAGAACGCAAGCTGACTGACTTGACAAGATAAAGCCAGGGGATGTATTATGATACATAACAGACGTGAGAAGCTACATACCTTAGTGTAATTTACTCGGCTTGCTGATGCCCCTATCGCACGACTGATTCCCAAGAATATTATGTTTCAAATGAACAATCAAATCTTTGTAATCGTTCCGGCATCCTGGCACACACACCCTTAAACCTAACATACTTCAGTATACAGATTACTACTGACGAGATTTTACTGGGAATTTGTTGTGCCCGGTCAGTGTAAATAAATGTAGGTATAGATAATATCTCACGATGTACCAATGAACACGGGACGTTTGCATGATAAAACCAAAGACTACGAAATTCTCAATACATAAACTTTTCCCGATGGAAAAATGGAAATTTTTATCCGCAATAAGTATCGCCGTAGCGATCGATCTAAATCAAGGTTTGGGAAAGCTCAATGGATCGAAGACAAAGAAAAAGACACAGATACCGGGCGTGATTATTTCTTGCACTGCCAACCACGAGTCTGCTTGGAAAAATTACTCTACGATTGGGGATAGTCCATTGATGAATTGTTAGATTCTAATTTAGGTTAAGTAGATTTGTAATATGTATAAAGTAAATGTACATGATTTGGTAGTTGTGTATGCCGTATGATGCATTAAACACAGTTGTACTATTAGAGATTTACTTATGATTTGTTGATATATTTTTATGATGTATTGTAACGCATACCCCAGCTATCCCTATTTCTCTTTCCTCTGCTTACGCTCATCCCAACACTACCGACCTTCAAGTCTCTACCTGCCGGCCACTCCCTACACCTTGTCCTAGTCCGTTGTCCTACCTACTCATTTACGACTCTTCACATTCCTCCCTCGCTTCCAAGATGCAGCTGCTACCTAAATCAACAAACCTTCGCCTCATTCCCGTATTTCACGTTTTCTGACCGTCGTTATCTCTTTGCTGCTCGCTCACATCTGCCTACCGCTATACACTCATTTACAGCAGCTCCCCGAGCTACACCCCAATATCCATGACTCCTGTTTCCCGGAATTCTCCCGCTTTCACCTTTACGGCGATCTCCCGCAGCTGTCCTCCCACTACTCTAACTTTCCCAACGAACATCCCTATAATGATCTCCTTGAGCATCTAGAGTCAGTAATTTTTCAGGAGTCATATGCGTGACTTTGAAACGTGTGTCTCTAGTCTTAAATAAAAAGGCTTAAAACGTGTCCACCGCGTCATCGTCTCAGTACTACCGCACTCCGCAGCCCAGTTGGCTGCCCACCCAAAACTAAATCCCAAACACTTAATCCAATTCATTACAGTATTATTCAGCTATAATTTCTCATTAGCTACCTATCAATATGCTCCTATTACATATACTGTGCGTTAATATTTGTTTGTGTAAAGGCTTGTATGATAACGCCGCGAGGGGCGTGGCAGCTGTGATTTAAGATGGCGATATGGCGGTTTCGTCGTTGCGAGCTCTCCGTAATAAAAAGCATTTGAACAAATTAAGAAAATTTCAAAAAACTCCCGGCTGGAGTAAAAATCAAACACAAAAAAAGTAATCTGATAGAAAGCATGAATAAAATTCATGAATCTAAAAAGTATACAGCAAATTAATAAATTAAAAATGGACAAAACAAATAAGTAAATTTAAAAGAATGAATTAAATAAATAAATTCAAAAAGGATGAAGTAATTCAAGAAGTCATCTTAGTTTATTCATAGATTGAATTATGATCGATCGTTTGTATGAGTTCAATTTTTTGAATCGTGGTAATTTCCTCACTGCCCCCAATTCAATCGGGAGACGTCATTCATTAAACATAAGTCGGGGGACGTTTTCTTTCGTATCGTGGAACATCTCAATCCAGATCGTCTTCATGTTCAATTAATGGCGTCTTATTTGCACTGTTAAACATCTATATCCTATCTCATTTTTATGTTTAATGAATGACGTCTCCCGACTGAATTGAGGGCAGTGAGGAAATTACCACGATTCAAAAAATTGAACTCATACAAACGAACGATCATAATTCAAACTATGAATAAACTAAGATGACTTCTTGAATTATTTCATCCTTTTTAAATTTATTCATTTATTTTATTCTTTTAAATTTACTTATTTGTTTTGTCCATTTTAAATTTATTAATTTGTTGTATACTTTTTAGATTCATGAATTTTATTCATGCTTTCTATCAGATTACTTTTTTTGTGTTCGATTTTTACTCCAGCCGGGAGTTTTTTTGAATTTTTTTAATTTATTTTATTTCGTACTTTTTAAAGATAATTCGATATAATTTTTTCCACATCCGTCAATGATTGGAATCATTTAGCTTGAACAAGACGTCCACGTCACAAAACAATTTTTCCGGCTAGTGTCATAATGTACTATTGTTTATCCGATTCAATATCGTAAAACGTGACCACTGTATGGAAATTTGATGTGACAAGACTAAAAGTATCGACAAGCTGCGGCACATGCTGTTTGTCCTTGGGCGCAGTTGAGTACAGTCTCAGCGAAATGTCAGCGCATCATGTGATTGTTCAGCGCGGCTCCATGTAGCCATGACAAATTGTCAGCCCATCGTGGAGTCTTGAGGGCGGCTTTATAGAGCCTTGACCAAATCTCAGTGCATTATGGAGATTTTAAGCGCGGCTCTATGTAGCCTAGACCAAATTTCTGTTCATTGTACAGTTTTTTGAGCGCGGCTCGACGTAGCCTTAACCAGATGTCAACGCATTCCGCTCGTCCTTTCCAGTCATTACAAGTTTTGAATATGTCTTAAGCGGGTGAACATTTAATGAATGCTACTTCGACGACTGAACGTTGAATGAATGCTGCTTCGAAAAGGACCTGACTCATTTAGGAAAAACAATTGAAAGAAATATACATATTGTGCATTCTGCCAAATCGCTTTGTCTAAAGTTTGGTCGGTTGGAGGATGAAGTAAAAAATGGAGTCCGACAACAATTTTTTTCTTTCAAATTGCCAATTCCACCGAGGTAGACAATATCACTAGGCATATCCACATCGTCTACCTAAACATCCATATTCACGTTTTTTACAATCCTGATAACATTATCATACGTTGAATAAAAAAGAATGAACTCATCAAACAATTTCGTTCGTACGTGAAATCAGTTGATAATCATAAATAAAATAAATTTAAAAAATTTTAAAAAACTCCCGGCTGGAGTAAAAATCGAAAACAAAAAAAAATAGAACGAAAAAAAAGTAATCTGATAGAAAGCATGAATAAAATTCATGAATCTAAAAAGAATACAACAAATTAATAAATGAAAAATGGAAAAAACAAATTAGTGAAATTAAAAGAATGAAATAAATAAATAAATTCAAAAAGGATAAAATAATTCAAGAAATCATCTTAGTTTACTCGTAGTTTGAATTATGATCGTTCGTTTGTATGAGTTCAATTTTTTGAATCGTGGTAATTTTTTCACTGCCCTCAATTCAGTCGGGAGACGTTTTCTTTCGTATCGTCGAACATCTAAATCCAGATCGTCTTCATGTTCAATTATCTAATGGCGTCTTCTTTGCACTGTCAAACATCTATATCCTATATCATATTTATGGTTAATGAATGACGTCTCCCGACTGAATTGAGGGCAGTAAGAAAATTACCACGATTCAAAAAATTGAACTCATACAAACGAACGATCATAATTCAAACTACGAATAAACTAAGATGACTTCTTGAATTATTTCATCCTTTTTGAATTTATTTATTTATTTCATTCTTTTAATTTCACTAATTTGTTTTTTCCATTTTAAATTTATTGATTTGTTGTATTTTTTTTAGATTCATGAATTTTATTCATGCTTTCTATCAGATTACTTTTTTTTCGTTCTAATTTTTTTTGTTTTCGATTTTTACTCCAGCCGGGAGTTTTTTAAAATTTTTTAAATTTATTTTATTTCATAGTTTTTAAAGATAATTTGATATAATTTTCTCCACGTCCGCCAATGATTGGAATCATTTGGCTCGAACAAGACGTCCACGTCACAAAACAATTTTTCCTACTAGTGTCATAATGTACTATTGTTTATCGATTCAATATCGTAAAACGTGACCACTGTATAGAAATTTGATGAGACAAGACTTTGAAAGTATCGACAAGCTGCGGCACATGCTGGTTGTCCTTGGGCGCAGTTGAGTACAGTCTCAGCGAAATGTCAGCGCATCATGTAATTGTTCAGCGCGGCTCCTTGTAGCCATGACAAATTGTCAGCCCATCGTGGAGTCTTGAGGGCGGCTTAATACAGCCTTGACCAAATCGCAGTGCATTATGGAGATTATAAGCGCGGCTCTATGTAGCCTAGACCAAATGTCTGCGCATTGCACAGTTTTCGAGCGCGGCTCGACGTAGCCTTGACCAGATGTCAGTGCATTCCGCTCGTCCTTCCCAGTCATTATAGGTTTTGAATATGTCTTGAGCAGGTGAACATTGAATGAATGCAGCTTCGAAAAGGACCTGACTCATATAGGAAAAATAATGAAAACAAATATACATATTGTGCATTCTGACAAATCGCTGTGTCTAAAGTTTTGTCGGTTGGAGGATAAAGTAAAAAAAATTGAATCCGACAACAATTTTTTTCTTTCGAATTGCCAATTCCACCGAGGTAAACAATATCACTGGGCATAACCACATCGTCCAGCTGAACATCAATATTCACGTTTTTCACAATCCTGATAACATTATCATACGTTGAATAAAAAAGAATGAACTCATTAAACAATATCGTTCGTACGTGAAATCAGTTGATGGCCATAAATAAAACAATATCACCGGGCATAACCACGTCATCCGACCTAACCTCCACATTCACATACATCTCAATTTCACGCCCGAATACAAGTATCCAGAATTATTAATTCGACGTGCTTGTTAAAATCGTCAGTAGATCAATCCTGCTAACTAGCTAATTATTGAACGTTAAATGGAAAATGCACTCTTTAAAAAAATATCGTTTATACGTGAAATCAATTGATAAAAAATGTTCACTCTGAATCACTTGAGAAAAAAAAAAAATTTCCGTTGAAAGTTCTGTTTCGAGGTTAAAACGATCGACCAATCGCGCTGTCTCTCTCGCACTCAGCGATATCGTCCAGAGCCTCGATGCAAAGCACACGGATACGTTCCACTGCACTCACACACGCGCTGTCACAGCTGACGATGCCGTGAAGTCTGCAATGCATGCAGTCGAACCGATCAAAATTGCGATTTGAAGAAAACGTTCGAAAGCGTTCAAATTTCTACATTTAATATCTCCGCGAGTTGAGATCTGATCATAAATATTATGGAAGCTAAACCCTCTCTGTAACTTCCGACACCGATGTACATCAATTTGTAAGAAGAAAATCAGCCGTTTGGCCGGCAACGCATTTCCAACAAAACGCCAATTCACGTTGCTCACGACGAAACACATAACTCCCGTTTTCAGCCGGGAGTTAAAAACCAAATCACCGGGTATAACCACGTCATCCGACCTAACCTCCACATTCACATATATCTTAATTTCACGCCCAAATACAAGTATCCAGAATTATTAATTCGACGTGATTAATGAAATCAGCAGTAGATCAATCCTGCTAACATTATTTGACGGTAAATAAAAAATGCACTCATTCAAAAAATATCGTTCGTACGTGAAATCAATCATCGAAAAATAGTTATTGGAAACACCACTTAGATCCGTTGGATCCGCCCCTGTTTGGAAACACCACTTAGATCCGTTAGACCCGCCCCTGTCGTCAAAGCGGACGACTCGACATCGGAATGAAGTTAGGCTATGAAGAACGATGCGAGTATTGCCTAGCCAATGAGCGGGCTCGCTGGAGCTCCACTGTGGCCAGCATCGATATGAAAATTTCGAAAAAACGCGTTTTTTCAACATCTATTATCTTTACGAGTTTACATCCGATCATACATATTATGATTCACATATAATCTGTGTGACCAACGGAACCGATGTGCAAAAATTTGTTTGTAGAAGATTAGCCGTTTGAGCAAACATTCGTGAGGAAGGAATCGGTGTTTCGCGGGAACACGACGAAACACATAACTCCCGTTTTCAGCCGGGAGTTAAAAATACAGTCCACTATTTAATATCGACATAGAGTACAACAATAACCAACATAAAAGTGGTCCTTCGGAAGTGTAAAGTTCCACGTATCAAGCTGTATTCATCGCAATATCAAGAATCATCATCCAGTGAACACAAGATCGCGTGTGGCGGCCATTGTACATCGAGAAATCCAGTAGCGGCGTGTCGGCGAACGATCTGAGATTAACCGAACGCAAGACAACGGTCTAAAAAATAAGAAAAGCATCGAATCCATCATTAGAAAGGCGAGAACCGTAGCTTCTCGAAAAAGCATAAAAGCATCGAATCCGAGTGAGACGCTTGTGTAACTTTCCGGCGAAGCGCGCGGCAACGGCAGGGGTGGGGGGGGGGGGGGGGGGTCGACGATTAGAAGCATTGTGTTCCGGTCCCGGCGAAGCGCGCGGCAACGGTGGGGGGCGAGCGTAGTGGCGTCGCGACGAACGTCTGACGCAACAGCAAGCACGCAGTGATGTATCGAAGTCGAAAAAGACGAAGTTTAAGATTTTACTTCATAAATCTAAATCAATCGAGTCATGAACGTTGCATCGTGTGCGACATAAATAAGTGAAGTTCGTAAACGATCAAGTAACGGGCGACGGCCTACAACGACGCGTGATAATCACGTGACAGTGCAGGTGGCGCTCCACCGATCAGCGTAGTGGGAGACAACTCTCACGTAGATAAGTCGAAAATATCGGGCGTCAAACCGCATCATTCGAAACAAATAAATATTTCGAAAAACCAGTTGAAAATATCGGGCGTCAAGCCATGTCAGTCGAAAGGAGACAAATATTTCGGAACAAAACAGGAGACGAGTGGTTACGACATAACCTCAATCATCGAAGACATAACCTCAATCGTTGGAGGTATCACTCCTCAGTAGAGGGGTAAGGCCGGTTCTGGACCACTTACCACGGGGACCTGCCTTGAGACGGTCGGTAAGGTTGATTTCTCTATGACCAACGGTGGGTTTGTGTCAGATCCCTCTTTTACCGGCGGTGTATCCCGTTTTTGCCGATGGTGGGCCATTTTTTACCGACAGGTTCCAACAGGGATTGATCGTAAGGGTAGTTAGGACAGCTTTAAGCCACGTTCGAATGATGTTCTGCTTTACCGATTGAACGTTGAACGTTCGAATAGTGAGCGTTCTGCTTTACCGACAGCAGCCTCAGATAGCGTTATCTGCCAAGTCTCGCTGCCAATCCGGTAGATGGCGTCGTCTGCTGTAGTCAATCGATTTACTCACTGCTCGATCCCAATCCTGCTCAATTAAGCGTTCTACTTTACCGACAGCAGGCTCAGATGGCGTTATCTGCCAATCCGGTAGATGGCGTTGTCTGCTATAGTCAATCTATTTACCAACTGCTCGATCCCGCTCAATACTTACGATAGGCTTAAGTTATTTTTTATAATATTTTTTTGATAACTGTGGGGGGGGGGGGCTTCGGAAAGATCATGAAAAAGGTAACAAAATAAAAATAAAAATAAAAATAAACTAAAAACTGAATAAAGATAAATTAATAAGAGAGAGTGAAAGAGAGAGAGAGAGAGAGAGAGAGAGAGAGAGATGTTTGATGTTTATTTATTATGCCATAGTAGGACTTTAGGCAAGTTGCATGTACAATAGATAAATCATGTAAAAGGAAACAAAAAATAAAAATAAAGATCGAGTAATAATCCGTAAAGTAACAGTGGTGGTAGCAATGGTCGTAGTGACAGAAAGAAAAAATAAAAATAAAAATCCTATGTAACAATAGGAGACTAGAAGTAGCCAGCCGATAAAGCCTAAGATACAATAATGATAAGATAACACTCTTAACACAAGTAGTGTCAAAATAATCTTGTAGGTAATATAATTATAATAATAACTATTGTAACACAATTTTACCGAGATCGTGTTGAGATGCCGGCTAATGCTAGATAATACAGATTCAAAGTAGAGATAGAAATAAGACTAAAAATAGCGAAAGTAATATAATAACAATAAGAATAAAAATAAAAATAGAAAACAAAACCATAAAAATATAAGAAAATAAACAGTGTAAGTAATGTTCGGCTCCATCTCGATAGAGAATAGAGTATAGACAACGGATGACGTAGTTATTAAGGTGGAGATAAAAATAGAGCTATTACTAAATATAAATAGTAAAAATAAAAGTAAACTAGTCCTTAGTCATCGAGCTCAAAAAGATATGAGCGAAGTAACGATTTGAAAAGATCGATGCGCGTGGCAGAGGCTATGTTAGGGGGGAGTGAATTCCAGAAATTAACACCAGCAACATGAAATGATTTGCGATAGGCCTCAGTTCTATGATGTGGGACCTCGAAAGCATGAGAGACAGCAAGTCGCGACGAGCGTCTCACTTCGTTGCTCGGTCTTTTGAAAATCTCAGTGATGTAACAAGGTGCCAGATTGTTGAATACTTTAAAAAGTTCAATGCCTAAGAAATAGAGCCTCCTACTTCTGACAGAGAGCCATCCAAGTCGGCGACGATAGGGGGTTATGTGCTCATCACGTCTCAAGCTAAAAATAAATCGTACTCCGCAATTACAGAGTTTTTGAAGCGTTAAGTTGAGTTCGTCGGTAAGTCCGTTGTATAC
>CAXAQZ010001197.1:12500-20000 GCA_963971145.1 Sussaba pulchella | reverse complement strand
ATTTTTCCGAATCTAATTGCTCAAAAAACAAAAAAAAATAATTACCGTCTATTTCAAATTTTTAATGATTCAATTTATGCGAAAAAGATAGAATCTTATATAAACAGTATGGAAAGTAAGATTGATAAAGTCGACTATATTAATTTATCGAATAACGATGAATAAAATTTGACGCGTAGACCGATCGCTCGTTTATAAAATTCTAAAAATTCAAAAATTCTTGTTAAACGTGAACAACGTTATGAATTGTAATTGAATCGAAAAAGTTTGTTTTGACAATAAAAACCGATCAACGATAAGTGAATTTTGAATCCACACGTAGACCGATCGCATGTACATTGAGTTGACGCGTAGACCGACCGCACTCGAAAATAATCCACGCGTAGACCGACCGCGACCGGAGTTGTTCGACGCGTAGACCGATCGCATGTACATTGAGTTGACGCGTAGACCGACCGCACTCGGGAATAATCCACGCGTAGACCGACCGCGACCAGAGTTGTTCGACGCGTAGACCGATCGCTTTCTCGAAAAGTAAAAAAACATAACTTTCTTCTTATCGCATTAACGTAACAATCAATATCGAAACGTGGTTAAAAAGTTTTTTTAAAAATTATTTTTTCATCGAAATGAAATAAATAAACCTTCATTTTTCGACCGTAGATCGACCGCTTTTTCTTAAAACCAAACAAAAAAAAAAAAAAATTCGTTTGTAAAATAATAAGAACATTAAAATTATTCCAGGCGTAGACCGATCGGTTTTTCTGAAATTCGAAAAAAAAAAAAATTTCTTTCATGAAACGCGAAAACCATTTTGACCTAAAATTTATTCTAATAAATTAATGAAAAAAAATTGGTATCGAAAAACGAAAGAGGATTTTAAAATCCACACGTAGACCGATCGCATGTACATTGAGTTTACGCGTAGACCGACCGCACTCGGGAATAATCCACGCGTAGACCGACCGCGACCAGAGTTGTTCGACGCGTAGACCGATCGCATGTACATTGGGTTGACGCGTAGACCGATCGCCCTCGGAAATAATCCACTCGTAGACCGACCGCGACCAGAGTTGTTCGACGCGTAGACCGATCGCATTCTCGAAAAGTAAAAGAACATAACTTTCTTCTTATCGCATTAACGTAACGATCAATATCAAAACGTGCTTAAAAATTTTTTTTTTTAAATTATTTTTCCATCGGAATGAAATGAATAAACCTTAAATTTTTACCCGTAGATCGACCTTTTTTTCTTGAACCCAAAAAAAAAAAAAAAAATTCGGTTGTAAAATAATAAGAACATTAAAATGATTCCAGGCGTAGACCGATCGGTTTTTTTGAAATTCGAAAATGAAGAAAAAAATTTTTCATGAAACGCGAAAAACATTTGACCTAAAATTTATTCTAATGAATTGATGAAAAAAATTGATATCGAAAAACGAAAGAGGAATTTAAAATCCACACGTAGACCGATTGCATGTATATTAAGTTGACGCGTAGACCGACCGCACTCGGAAATAATCCACGCGTAGACCGACCGCGACCAGAGTTGTTCGACGCGTAGACCGATCGCATGTACATTGAGTTGACGCGTAGACCGATCGCACTCGGGAATAATCCACGCGTAGACCGACCGCGACCAGAGTTGTTCGACGCGTAGACCGATCGCTTTCTCGAAAAGTAAAAAAACATAACTTTCTTCTTATCGCACTAACGTAACAATCAATATCAAAACGTGGTTAAAAAATTTTTTTTCAAATAATTTTTTCATCGAAATGAAATAAATAAACCTTCATTTTTCGACCGTAGATCGACCGCTTTTTCTTGAAACCAAAAAAAAAAAAAAAAAATTCGTTTGTAAAATAATAAGAACATTAAAATTATTCCAGGCGTAGACCGATCGGTTTTTCTGAAATTCGAAAAAAAAAAAAATTTCTTTCATGAAACGCGAAAACCACTTTGACCTAAAATTTATTCTAATAAATTGATGAAAAAAAATTGGTATCGAAAAACGAAAGAGGATTTTAAAATCCACACGTAGACCGATCGCATGTACATTGAGTTGACGCGTAGACCGACCGCACTCGGGAATAATCCACGCGTAGACCGACCGCGACCAGAGTTGTTCGACGCGTAGACCGATCGCATGTACATTGGGTTGACGCGTAGACCGATCGCCCTCGGAAATAATCCACGCGTAGACCGACCGCGACCAGAGGTGTTCGACGCGTAGACCGATCGCATTCTCGAAAAGTAAAAGAACATAACTTTCTTCTTATCGCATTAACGTAACGATCAATATCAAAACGTGCTTAAAAATTTTTTTTTTTAAATTATTTTTCCATCGGAATGAAATGAATAAACCTTAAATTTTTACCCGTGGATCGACCTTTTTTTCTTAAACCCAAAAAAAAAAAAAAAATTCGGTTGTAAAATAATAAGAACATTAAAATGATTCCAGGCGTAGACCGATCGGTTTTTTTGAAATTCGAAAATGAAGAAAAAAATTTTTCATGAAACGCGAAAAAAAATTTGACCTAAAATTTATTCTAATGAATTGATGAAAAAAATTGATATCGAAAAAGGAAAGAGGAATTTAAAATCCACACGTAGACCGATCGCATGTATATTGAGTTGACGCGTAGACCGACCGCACTCGGAAATAATCCACGCGTAGACCGACCGCGACCAGAGTTGTTCGACGCGTAGACCGATCGCATGTACATTGAGTTGACGCGTAGACCGATCGCACTCGGGAATAATCCACGCGTAGACCGACCGCGACCAGAGTTGTTCGACGCGTAGACCGATCGCTTTCTCGAAAAGTAAAAAAACATAACTTTCTTCTTATCGCATTAACGTGACAATCAATATCAAAACGTGGTTAAAAAATTTTTTTTCAAATAATTTTTTCATCGAAATGAAATAAATAAAACTTCATTTTTCGACCGTAGATCGACCGCTTTTTCTTGAAACCAAAAAAAAAAAAAAAAAAATTCGTTTGTAAAATAATAAGAACATTAAAATTATTCCAGGCGTAGACCGATCGGTTTTTCTGAAATTCGAAAAAAAAAAAAATTTTTTTCATGAAACGCGAAAACCATTTTGACCTAAAATTTATTCTAATAAATTGATGAAAAAAATTGGTATCGAAAAACGAAAGAGGATTTTAAAATCCACACGTAGACCGATCGCATGTACATTGAGTTTACGCGTAGACCGACCGCACTCGGGAATAATCCACGCGTAGACCGACCGCGACCAGGGTTGTTCGACGCGTAGACCGATCGCATGTACATTGGGTTGACGCGTAGACCGATCGCCCTCGGAAATAATCCACGCGTAGACCGACCGCGACCAGAGTTGTTCGACGCGTAGACCGATCGCATTCTCGAAAAGTAAAAGAACATAACTTTCTTCTTATCGCATTAACGCAACGATCAATATCAAAACGTGCTTAAAAATTTTTTTTTTAAAATTATTTTTCCATCGGAATAAAATGAATAAACCTTAAATTTTTACCCGTAGATCGACCTTTTTTTCTTGAACCCAAAAAAAAAAAAAAAAATTCGGTTGTAAAATAATAAGAACATTAAAATGATTCCAGGCGTAGACCGATCGGTTTTTTTGAAATTCGAAAATGAAGAAAAAAATTTTTCATGAAACGCGAAAAAAAATTTGACCTAAAATTTATTCTAATGAATTGATGAAAAAAATTGATATCGAAAAACGAAAGAGTAATTTGAAATCCACACGTAGACCGATCGCATGTATATTGAGTTGACGCGTAGACCGACCGCACTCGGAAATAATCCACGCGTAGACCGACCGCGACCAGAGTTGTTCGACGCGTAGACCGATCGCATGTACATTGAGTTGACGCGTAGACCGATCGCACTCGGGAATAATCCACGCGTAGACCGACCGCGACCAGAGTTGTTCGACGCGTAGACCGATCGCTTTCTCGAAAAGTAAAAAAACATAACTTTCTTCTTATCGCATTGACGTGACAATCAATATCAAAACGTGGTTAAAAAATTTTTTTTCAAATTATTTTTTCATCGAAATGAAATAAATAAACCTTCATTTTTCGACCGTAGATCGACCGCTTTTTCTTGAAACCAAAAAAAAAAAAAAAAAAATTCGTTTGTAAAATAATAAGAACATTAAAATTATTCCAGGCGTAGACCGATCGGTTTTTCTGAAATTCGAAAATGAAGAAAAAAAATTTTCATGTAACGCGAAAAAAAATTTGACCTAAAATTTATTCTAATGGATTGATGAAAAAAATTGATATCGAAAAACGAAAGAGGAATTAAAAATCCACACGTAGACCGATCGCATGTACATTGAGTTGACGCGTAGACCGACCGCACTCGGGAATAATCCACGCGTAGACCGACCGCGACCAGAGTTGTTCGACGCGTAGACCGATCGCTTTCTCGAAAAGTAAAAAAACATAACTTTCTTCTTATCGCATTAACGTAACAATCAATATCTAAACGTGGTTAAAAAGTTTTTTTAAAAATTATTTTTTCATCGAAATGAAATAAATAAACCTTCATTTTTCGACCGTAGATCGACCGCTTTTTCTTGAAACCAAACAAAAAAAAAAAAAAATTCGTTTGTAAAATAATAAGAACATTAAAATTATTCCAGGCGTAGACCGATCGGTTTTTCTGAAATTCGAAAAAAAAAAAAATTTCTTTCATGAAACGCGAAAACCATTTTGACCTAAAATTTATTCTAATAAATTAATGAAAAAAAATTGGTATCGAAAAACGAAAGAGGATTTTAAAATCCACACGTAGACCGATCGCGTGTACATTGAGTTTACGCGTAGACCGACCGCACTCGGGAATAATCCACGCGTAGACCGACCGCGACCAGAGTTGTTCGACGCGTAGACCGATCGCATGTACATTGGGTTGACGCGTAGACCGATCGCCCTCGGAAATAATCCACTCGTAGACCGACCGCGACCAGAGTTGTTCGACGCGTAGACCGATCGCATTCTCGAAAAGTAAAAGAACATAACTTTCTTCTTATCGCATTAACGTAACGATCAATATCGAAACGTGCTTAAAAATTTTTTTTTTTTAATTATTTTTCCATCGGAATGAAATGAATAAACCTTAAATTTTTACCCGTAGATCGACCTTTTTTTCTTGAACCCAAAAAAAAAAAAAAAAATTCGGTTGTAAAATAATAAGAACATTAAAATGATTCCAGGCGTAGACCGATCGGTTTTTTTGAAATTCGAAAATGAAGAAAAAATTTTTTCATGAAACGCGAAAAAAAATTTGACCTAAAATTTATTCTAATGAATTGATGAAAAAAATTGATATCGAAAAACGAAAGAGGAATTTAAAATCCACACGTAGACCGATCGCATGTATATTGAGTTGACGCGTAGACCGACCGCACTCGGAAATAATCCACGCGTAGACCGACCGCGACCAGAGTTGTTCGACGCGTAAACCGATCGCATGTACATTGAGTTGACGCGTAGACCGATCGCACTCGGGAATAATCCACGCGTAGACCGACCGCGACCAGAGTTGTTCGACGCGTAGACCGATCGCTTTCTCGAAAAGTAAAAAAACATAACTTTCTTCTTATCGCATTAACGTAACAATCAATATCAAAACGTGGTTAAAAAATTTTTTTTCAAATTATTTTTTCATCGAAATGAAATAAATAAACCTTCATTTTTCGACCGTAGATCGACCGCTTTTTCTTGAAACCAAAGAAAAAAAAAAAAAATTCGTTTGTAAAATAATAAGAACATTAAAATTATTCCAGGCGTAGACCGATCGGTTTTTCTGAAATTCGAAAAAAAAAAAAATTTCTTTCATGAAACGCGAAAACCATTTTGACCTAAAATTTATTCTAATAAATTGATAAAAAAAAATTGGTATCGAAAAACGAAAGAGGATTTTAAAATCCACACGTAGACCGATCGCATGTACATTGAGTTGACGCGTAGACCGACCGCACTCCGGAATAATCCACGCGTAGACCGACCGCAACCAGAGTTGTTCGACGCGTAGACCGATCGCATGTACATTGAGTTGACGCGTAGACCGATCGCCCTCGGAAATAATCCACGCGTAGACCGACCGCGACCAGAGTTGTTCGACGCGTAGACCGATCGCATTCTCGAAAAGTAAAAGAACATAACTTTCTTCTTATCGCATTAACGTAATAATCAATATCAAAACGTGCTTAAAAATTTTTTTTTTTAAATTATTTTCCATCGGAATGAAATGAATAAACCTTAAATTTTTACCCGTAGATCGACCTTTTTTTCTTGAACCCAAAAAAAAAAAAAAAATTCGGTTGTAAAATAATAAGAATATTAAAATGATTCCAGGCGTAGACCGATCGGTTTTTTTGAAATTCAAAAATGAAGAAAAAAATTTTTCATGAAACGCGAAAACCAATTTGACCTAAAATTTATTCTAATGAATTGATGAAAAAAATTGATATCGAAAAACGAAAGAGGAATTTAAAATCCACACGTAGACCGATCGCATGTATATTGAGTTGACGCGTAGACCGACCGCACTCGGAAATAATCCACGCGTAGACCGACCGCGACCAGAGTTGTTCGACGCGTAGACCGATCGCATGTACATTGAGTTGACGCGTAGACCGATCGCACTCGGGAATAATCCACGCGTAGACCGACCGCGACCAGAGTTGCTCGACGCGTAGACCGATCGCTTTTTCGAAGAGTAAAAGAAAATAACTTTCTTCTTATCGTATTAATGTAACAATCAATATCAAAACGTGGTTAAAAAATTTTTTTTTTCCAAATTGTTTTTTCATCGAAATGAAATAAATAAACCTTCATTTTTTACCCGTAGATCGACCGCTTTTTCTTGAAACCAAAAAAAAAAAAAAAATTTCGTTTGTAAAATAATAAGAACATGAAAATTATTCCAGGCGTAGACCGATCGGTTTTTCTGAAATTCGAAAGAAAAAAAATTTTCTTCATGAAACGCGAAAACCATTTTGACCAAAAATTTATTCTAATAAATTGATGAAAAAAAATTGGTATCGAAAAACTCGCTTTCTCGAAAAGTAAAAGAACATAACTTCCTTCTTATCGCATTAACGTAACAATCAATATCAAAACGTGCTTAAAAATTTTTTTTTTCAAATTATTTTTCCATCGGAATGAAATGAATAAACCTTAAATTTTTACCCGTAGATCGACCGCTTTTTCTTAAACCCGAAAAGAAATAAAAAAATTTGGTTGTAAAATAATAAGAACATTAAAATTATTCCAGGGGTAGACCGATCGGTTTTTTTGAAATTCGAAAAAAAAAATTTTTTTTTTCATGAAACGCGAAAATTAATTTTACCTTAAATTTGTTCTAATAAATTGATGAAAGAAATTGTTATCGAAAAACGAAAGAGGAATTTCAAATCCACGCGTAGACCGACCGCGGGCAGAGTTGTTCGTTGCGTAGACCGATCGCATGTACATTG
>CAXAQZ010001196.1:0-16352 GCA_963971145.1 Sussaba pulchella | reverse complement strand
GCACATCCTGCACACCCTTTCTTCTTCCGTTTCCCAGTACTGCCCTTCTCTCATCTCATTCCCCAGCCGAAATCGCGCTATCCTTCTTCTCCTCTCTTCCTTTATTCTTGCCTTCAAATATTCTGGCACTCCTTCTACCCTAATCTCTTTGTACCACTTGTTGTACTTTGATTCCCTTATCTCTATCCCTCTTTCCTCCTCCTGCTTTCTTCTGTCCTCCTCTTCTATCTCCTCGTATCCTCCCCCTTGCTGCCGCTCGTTCTCTTCTTCCCCTTGCTCTTCCCTCCCCCTTATTTCCTCTCTTCCTTCTATTATTATTATTATTATTATTATTATTATTATTATTATTATTATTATTATTATTATTATTATTATTATTATTATTATTATTATTATTATTTTTATTATTATCATCATTATTATTATTGTTACTATCGTTATTATTTTCATTATTATTATTATCATTATTATTGTTATTATCGTTATTATTATTTTTATTATTTCTCTATTATTTTGTGATAGCCGAAACACGTCGAATTGACGCGTCTCGAAATTCTAGCCCTGAAATTCGATTATCGAACCAAAAATCTAGCGGTAAATACAATTTTACCGTCAATGTATTTCTTTTCTAGATTTTGTGCCAAGCCGAGGACAGAGTTCACCGCATCGGTCAGGCGAACAGCGTCGTTATTCAATATTTGGTCGCAAAAGGCACGGCCGACGATCATCTTTGGCCATTGATACAGTCGAAGATCAATGTTCTAACGAAAGCCGGTCTCGATCAAGATTTTTGTTTGAACAACGCCGACGTGTCCGAGCAAAAAGTGATCGAGGAAACTCAATCGTCCCCCACGAAGGGACAATTGAAAATGGATTCCTTCGTCACGGTATCGCCGTCCCAGGCGAGCGTCGACAGTTCGAATTCGCAAACGTCGGTTGGACAAACCGTCGCCACTCGATCCGCCGAGAGTTTCGAGGAATTGCTCGATGTCGATGATGTAAATTTCGATGACATCGATCTGGACAACATCGCGTGAGAATTCGAGAGAATCGTTAATTGCATCTCGTCGATATCGAATAGTTCGCGAATTTCGCGAATTCTCGATTCAATTATTTATTTTTGAAATTCATGAAATAATTAAAGACGCAGCTGAGTGCGATACCTGCGAAATGTAATGTAGATAAAAATCGGTGCCGAAAACTCGAAGCCGTACTGCGATGTCTAGAAATTCGATCGATCGTTCATTTCTCGTTTTAATTCATTGTATCATTTTTTTCATCTTCATTTCACGGAAAAAAATTTTTTTTTTCATCTTGTGGTTTTATTCCTAACGGATGATCGCCAAAGTCGGGAAAGAGTATTGGATTGGGCCTGTAACGAATGATCGAAGGCCATCCGTTGTTGTTTCCGTTGTGTAAATAATTGAAATAAAAATGGAAAATTTTTTTTTTTCACGCCAATCTGTTTTGTTTCCATTATTGATGAATTTTTTCATGTTTTTTAAGGTGCATTAAGGTGGATCTTAATAGGGATGTTGACGAATTTCAACAAGTGCACCCTCCCAAGATAGGTTCGAAATAAATTAAAAAATATATGTGCAAAACTCCAGCACTGTATTCCAATGCGAAGACGTGCCTGTAAGCCCATTTGAATAACATGTGATTTTCAAATTAATTCAGTCATTATTTTTTGGAAGTGCTTCTAAGCATTGAAAAAAAATATTATTCATATAAATCTATTCTCAATTGGTATATCTACGTGTAAAATTTTTTACAAGATCTCGCCTGTATCAATTTGCCGTCGTGTATAATAGAAGGGGGGTGGGGAGGGTATAGGTCGTGATAACGCCTTGTAAAAAATTCTACACGTAGATATACCAATTAAGAATAGATTTATATGAATAATATTTTTTTTTTCAATGCTTAGGAGCACTTCCAAAAAATAATGACTGAATTAGTCTGAAAATCCCATGTTATTCGAATGGGAAACGAAACGAGCTTACAAGCACGTCTTCGCATTGGACTACAGTGCTGGGGTTTCGCACATATTTTTTAAAATTTATTTCGAACCTATCTGGGGGGGTTGCACTTGTCGAAATTCGTCAACATCCCTATTTAAGGTCCACCCTAGGAGGCATGCGATACAAAATTTTGGTACATTTTTTATTGAATCGTTTTTCGAGTAACCCATAGGGCCCACAGGGGATGGCTTACCGTCGAATTATGGTCACGGGTGGTTGAACGCGTCGTCAATGGCAACGGTGGAGAACAACAAAATTCACAAATATGTCGACGCTCGACGTTTTCACGTGTCCTGCGGTTTATAAATACAAAACGAGATTGTTTTCTTTTAGTACAATAATCGTGGCATTATCGGTATGTTCCGTGATTTTTCTTCCGTTCGTTATAGTTCACAGCGCCGGAGGTATGTTTTTTTAAAAGTATTTTTATCGATTCGTATATTCTATGGCGATGGATACCTTGGTAGGTTCGCGCACCGAAAAAAAACACGGAAACGACAAAAGCGGCCACTGAAAAAGCAACGATGAGCACTGAGTGCTTTTCGAACATTAAAAGCACCGAAATTTTGGTCGCAAACGCCGAAAAAGCAACAAATACATTTTTTTCCGTTTTTTTTTTTGGTGCTTTGGACCAAAATTTCCGTGTTTTTAATGTTCGAAAATCACCGAAAAAAAATATTCGATGCTTCTTTAGTGCTTTCGCTCAAAATTCTGGTGCTTTTAATGTTTGAAAAGCCCTCAGTGCTTTTCGAACGTTAAAAGCACCGAAATTTTGGTCGCAAGCGCCGAAAAAGCAACAAATACATTTTTTTCCGTTTTTTTTTTGGTGCTTTGGACCAAAATTTCCGTGCTTTTAATGTTGGAAAAGCACCGGAAAAAAATATTCGGTGCTTCTCTAGTGCTTTCGCTCAAAATTCTGATGCTTTTAATGTTTGAAAAGCCCTCAGTGCTTTTCGAACATTAAAAACACCGAAATTTTGGTCGCAAGCGCCGAAAAAGCAACAAATACATTTTTTTCCGTTTTTTTTTGGTGCTTTGGACCAAAATTTCCGTGTTTTTAATGTTCGAAAATCACCGGAAAAAAATATTCGGTGCTTCTTTAATGCTTTCGCTCAAAATTCTGGTGCTTTTAATGTTTGAAAAGCCCTCAGTGCTTTTCGAACGTTTTTCCGTGCTTTCGTCGATGTTCGAATCCGCTAGAGAAGCATAGTTTCAAGTGGGGGTATTCATTTGATTTCAGGTTTTTGGATAAGAAATCGCGTTTACGCGGAAACTCCGGTGATCCAATTCCAGCGTAAATATCTTCTGATCGCGGAAAAGGATTTTCCAGCGAAACCGATTGTTTGCTCAACATTTCCAACGTACAAGAGCAGTCCGATATCGGACGATTGTACAGTCGTTAAGGTCAGTAAAAAAATTCGTCCGTGATATCCTCGATTTTAACTCAATTGAGGAGAAATTCTGGATTAAATGATCCGTAATTGAACGAGCTCGTGGCTTAATCTACTTTTCTAACAAATAATTCGTTTTAGAGTTACCGCATTTTTTTTCTCTAAAAATATAGTTGTAGGTAAATAGCCCAGGATTGCATTGAACGACGAGATTCGTCAGTCGATTATTCTGAAGCTACGTTTTGAGTTATTCTAACGATCGCAAATAAAATATTTTTTATCGATTTTTCGACGCGTTTCTTTGATTTTCAAATACAGATTAAAAAAATGTTTTTTTATTTATACCAGAAAAGCTTCCTGTAAACGTAAGTTGTTTCAACGGAAATGAGTTTTTGAAAATGCTGAGTGAATTGACTTTATATTACGTTTTTACCAAATAATGAATTATTGTCTTTTAGGTGCGAGATATAGACGTTAATGGGGACGGAAAGAACGATATATTGAAGTTCGAAGCGCGGTTTTGGACCGATCAACCGATTAGAACGTTCAGACTTTTACTTTTCTTCCACATAGAATTAAAGGTAAGCCACTTCAGCTCATCATGAATTTTAATCAAAAGTTTTACAGGATTACATGTAATTGATTGCGGGAAAATTAAAGGATTTTCATGATTTTTTTTAGCCGTGTTAACATGATTTTATTAGAATACAGTATACAGCATCAATTACAACATATATATATTAAGGTACTCGTATGAATTTTTTCACGAGAAAATTTTTAATTTTGGGGGAACTATTGTCGTTGTCCCAAAACACCTTTTTTTGGAGATCTTTTTTAAGGCTTATCTGAAATAAAAAAACCAAAAAGACTTCGTTGGTATAACATCAAACGCATTTCGTGAACGCAGGGTTCAGCAAAATTTCAATTTTAAAAATAATTGTGGCGTCAAAAACCTAATTTTTGAAATCTGAACGATCGAACTTTTCGGAAAAATCGACGACATTATTTTTAATCTCAAAATTTTCTTAAACCTTGAGTTCACGAAATGCGTTTAACATAATACTAACGAAATCATTTTGGTTATTCTATTTTAGACTAATTGTTCCAGAGAAATTATCCTCACCGCAAGTGATCTTAGAAAAAAAAGATTTTTTAGCACAACGGCAACAGTTCTCTCAAACTTGAACGTTTTTCCATGAGAATATTTATACAAATACCTCAATATATGTTAAATTAAAATAAAATTTCGTTGACGTAGCTAGTGACGTGACAAATTAATAAGAATCCCTTAATTTTCCCGCGAACAACAAGATATAACAGTACAAATTGCGAATCATCCATCGCCCTATAAAATTTTAGGAAATCATCGAAGCCACGACGAAAACGATAGCCGTGTTCGATTGCACGTTGGCTCACGATGTCCAAAAAATTAATTTCATCGGCGATCTTGAGTTACATCAAAAAAGCTTATTGCGAGTCGACAGTTTTCCCGAAATATACAATTATAATACGGAAATCGGTGATGATACGCTTTCGGAAGTTTTATCACAAAACGCAAGAAAAAAATGTAAAATTTATATGTCATTCTTTCTTTTAAATTTAATTCGCATCTATTATCGAATAAATAATGTTTCATCGCCTATATTATACGTTTTGCAGTGTCGGCCCGCTTGGCGAATACTCACGTGACCTGGGAGACGGGTTTTTCGAACGAAGAACCTGTCACGTTATCGGGAGAAATTTTTTATTCGGACGAATTGATACATTATCAACCGGGTTTATGGGAAGAACTCAAGTGGGCGTGGATGCAATATTTTTCCGTGCTTCTCGTCTTCACGTACCTGACTACACGGACTCTCAAGTTCTTGTTTACGAACAGATATCTCAAAAGTTACATTGTTATGCCTTGGAAACCGAAATAAAGAAGAAGTCAATGGTAAAAATGATAATCGATCGATGAGTTTAATGAAAATTGCACATTCTTAGCGAACGTGGAACGAAACTGCGACATTGTCACACAGAAAATGTTTGCAGTGGTTCCTAATTCGTTCTCGTATTACATGGAATTGCTTTAATGATAGCACGTGGATGAGACGTATTTTTATGCGCTCCCTTGAGCGATAGAATTTCTTGGAATTAAAGAAAATTAGAATACATACGAACGAAGAAAAGTTCTCTATTTTCTATCAATCTATCTTCTATTTACCTGTAATCTACAGAAAAATCTATTTTCTATAATATCTATCTATTCTCTATTTATCTGTAATCTACAGAAAAATTTATTTTCTATAATATCTATCTATTCTCTATTTTTCTGTAATCTACAGAAAAATCTATTTTCCATAATATCTATCTATTCTATTTTTTCTATTTAAAAAATCTATCCATATATCTACTATCTATTGCTATCTATAGTAATATAGGGTCAATTTTTCTTGTGATAAAAAAATTATGAACTATCCGATTCAATTACTTGATTTTTCGGTCGATAAATATCGATCACTGTGTAGTGAAAATTTGCAATTTGTACGAAAAGAAGCTACTATTTAAAATAGAAATAAAAAATCACAGCCGATCTATCATAAGCTCACCGTCTGCTTATGCGAAAAACCGTCGATGAAAGGATAGATTTATTTGAATCGAAGAGATTTAAGATATACGCAAACAACAAAACCCAAATAAATTTTTCACAAATTTTGTTTATCCGATTCAATAATAACACATATTTTTTTCTCGTTCTATCTAAGTCACCCTGCAGTTAAAGTAGATGCTATGTACAAAACGGCTTTAATGCACCGCCTGCCTATCCAATTGACCATAGATCAGAGGACATACTTCATTCGAATCAAAGGAATTAAAAATATATACAAACAAGGAGATAATAATCAATTCATAAAAAAACTACGCCTATTTGATTAAATAACTTAGATTTTGTTTATAGGTCTAAATAAATCACAGTCTAGTACAAATATTCCCTACGCAAAAAAAAAAAAAAAAAAAACAATCTGCTACTATTTTCCAAAAATAGTAATCCATAATTCTAAAATACAACAATTTATTCAATGAATAAAAAATCTTATTCCAACATCAAACGACTTCAATCCACCGCTTTTCTATCCCATAAAACGTGGATCATCCCACACCCCATTATCCCCTCCGTCACCCTCCAACCATCCTCAATATCAATTCGACAATAAAAAAAATCCAAACGAAAAATTATAAAAAAAAAAACAAACAAAATTAATTACATAAAAATTAAATTCAGCGAATCAACGAATCCTATCGTTGTTATTCGATTCAAATGCTTCTTTAATTAACGATCTCCGTGCTCTCCGTACCCGGCGTATACATCATTCAGCATCAACAATACAAGCGGATCGATATTTTCCTTTCGCTCCCACCAAACCCGGCGAGTACTCGGTCGCGCTATCACCCGACGTTATCCCTCTCGTTGCCTCGGCCGCATCTACCCCGTCTCAACGCAGTCAAATCGTTTCGTCTGCTCGATGAGGGCGGAGACTGCGCTGTCTCTGCTCGCCGTCGTCGCTATCACAACCCCGTGAATATCCCATTAAATCTTGGTCGCGTTATCGCGACACAAATCCCGCTACTTCGTACGCGAATCATCGTTGCTTCGCGTATTTATTCGTCGATATCGTCGTTATTAAAAAATGTTACAGTGTTAAAAATTATGGGTGAGCTTTCTTAGAATCGAATTTTTTATCTTCCACTTTCGTTATTATCGTTCAATTTTTCACAACTTTTTCCCTATGAGCATCGAATTTTCACAACGTTTTTTGGCTCACCGACGTTTGCCAATTTTGCATTGTTTTGTATTTTTTTTATTTTATTTTTCAAACAGTTGTTATTCGAGATAAAAATTTAATCAACAATTTTTTTGATTGTGTGGAAAAATTATTTAGCGAGTGAAAAAATAGAAATGTAGCATAATGAAACCATTGAGAATGCTTTGCACGATAATAGACTGATAACGATGAAAATGGAATGACTGCGTTAGCTGCGTCGTATGCATTTCAAATTAAATTGGATTGCAAGTCATGAAAATATGCAATCGGAATAAGATTATTATTTTTTTTTAATATCTATGAATTATTATTCACTCATGAACACAATAAGGCGCGATGGAATGCAATAGTGACAATAAATGCATATTTTTATATATTATATCGCGAAGCATATGTTTATCACTTATTACCGCGAATTTGTCAATTATTCGTACGGAAAATTATAATCGGTGAGTGTACAATAATACGAGAAATTGATTTATAGAGTTCACTGTATTTGAAATGTTCGCGTGGGTGACTAAAATGCATGATCATTGCAACGAATTGGCACGAATATATGAAAAGCGAGAGAGAACGCGCGCGAACCCCTCGACGGAAGAACATTTTTTTGTTCCGAAAATAATTCGCGATGCATTTGCTGGGGAAAAAGAAAAACCATGTTTCACTGTGTATAACAAGAGAACGAGAGACAGAGTTTTGCCAGTGGTGTTGTTTTCTTCTTTCCGGGTATCGCGTATTTATATATAAATTGAAGAATAAAGAGTTTTGTATTTTTTTCTTTCCTCCGCGATGAAGCTACGGGACGGTGAAAAAAAATGGCATCGCAATTGTCATGTTGGACAATTTATTGTCCAACATATTTGACATATTTATTGGACAACATATTGGAAATTTATTGAAACGTCTAGAAATTATATTTGGAAAAAATGTGCGGATGTGTGTTAGAGTGGTTCTTCATTTGGTGGTGTCGGAATGTCTTTGGTATTGTTTTTCAGAAGTAATCAACGTAAATGGAAAAAAAGAAAATGAAAATTTGAAATTTCAATTTTATTGATTTTTTTATAAATTATAATATTCATTTATATGTGTATGTAAGTATTTATACATTACATATTTATAATATATATAAATATATATAAATTATTATTATGAATATTATAATTATATATAAGCATAATTATAATATTCACTTACTGTATGTATGTATTACATGAAAAAAATTGAGCCAGTTTTTTGCTAATTACGTAATAAATATCAGGTTCACGACAATTTTACAGGAAACTTTTTTCGTAGAGCATTAAATTTCAAACAAAACTGTCAAATGAAATTTTTTTATCATGTATAGTTTTAAAGTAATAAAAAATGCCCCCAACAAAATTCCAAATGCATGCATATTTCTGTATAAAAATTCAATTGCTCGGCGGGGTGGATTAGAATTATTCGACAAATTCCCAATTGCGACCAATTTTTTTTCAATTTACGTTGATTATTTTTTAACAACAATACCAAAGAAATTCCGACATCACCAAATTAAGAATCACCCTAATATGTGTGTATGTATGTGTGTGTAATAACCCAGCAAAACTTAAACTTCCATAACTCGAGATCCGTTTGAGCTACAACGTTTAAGCTTTACACGCATGTAAAGTTGTATAATCTCTCTGTTACCAGTAATTTATCTCGATACTCCACGCAGTCCCTCTGATTTTACAATGTTTTTAAATTTCTACAAAATATCGGTCACGACTATGACTTCCGAAAATTTTAAGTTATCAGTCTAAATAGTTCTTCACAAACAGAATGATGTTGACGGATGCTTGGTATTAAATTTGAGCCGAATCCATGGAGAATTTTAAATTTTATGGGATTTTGGATTTTTTCGAAAAATTTACGTTTTTCTCCAATTTGCGTCAGCTTCGACCGATTGAATTTGAAATCGCTGGGAGTACGGAATATCATTCAGTCGTATTATGTACGGAATTTGTTGAAGATCGTCATAGCGATTCGGTTTTTAGAGAAATTCAAATTATTCATACCTCGACATTGGTAGTAAGGGCATTAAGGAAGGTAAAACTTGCAAATCGCTTCCTCCTAGTTTAAGGTGATTAATTTACTTCTCTAAGGACCAGCAAGAATTTATAAAAAAAATTTAAAGAAAAGTTTCTCATTAAGGAGTTTGTATATTATCTCTAATAGCGTAATTTATTTTTTATTCAATTTCGTTCATCATACAAAAGAAAAAGAAAGAACAAAAAAATAATTTGAATCATCACACATAAACCCTCACACCTTATCCCAAAATTATTCCTAATCTATTTTTCTCGAACGTTTCCCGCACATGCAAATCACACCGATACCGAAATATGGAGAGAAAGAAGAAAATAAATTGTAAAATACTGTTTGCAGATAAACGAATGATATTTTAATCGGTGATATCTCGTGCGAGCCGAAGATGTCGACGAGATCGAAGGAAAAAGTCGTGGCGGCTTTTCGTAAACTCTTTCGTTCGAGCGAAAAAATCGGCGAACAGGAAGCCGCGGCTAGTAATTCGACGAGTTCACCGTCCCGAAGACTTTTGAGTCGTCACCATCGGCCCGACGTCGTGACACCTTCGGACGGTGCTCATCCTGAAAATCCTGGAGCCAGTCATGCTGTCAGTAATTTCTTTAAATCGAAGAAATCAACGGGGAATTGTTCCCAGGTAATTTATAAAAATTCTTTTCGATCCGGTTCGTAAACGGTTTTTATGATAAGTGGATCTGAGGAATAGATTGCATCAGTTCAACTGCAATAAATTAAGAAACCGTTATGGTGTGACAATTCCGAAAGCCGCAAAATTTTATGAATTTTTTTTTTTGTCACTAAATAAAATCAACAATCGGTCTGAATTTTTTTTGTTTATTACAGTCGGTTATGACGTATGAAAAATGTTAATCCTTTTTTTTTTTATTTCTATTGAAATGTGTCTGACTGATTCAAGATGATAACTCAGAAGAAAAAAAGGGTGGTAATTGTGGAAGGTCCATCTTTTTGAAAAATCGGCTTGAGCAACAAAATTACACGAATTATTAATCAGCATGGAAAATTCTAGAGCAATGTAGGTCGATTTTTTTGACAGGGATGATGATTTTCGAAAATCATGTCATTATCATGGCTATTATCAATGTAAATTGATGTAAATTACGAGTGTAGCAAACCTTCTCGAGGATGCCCGTCAGGATTCTCGTCGTTTAATTAATGAAAAACACACACATCGAAGATCATTCCCGAACACGACCGATCGCTTCCGAAGCCTCAAACGCTCTTTCCTCTCTCTTTCTTTCGTTTTTTCTATCAACAACGGCCAAGCAACGGTGTTGCTAAGGTGAACGCATATTTACGAATACATATATATGATTAACTTACATTAGTAACATATAAAGTATGCTTCACGAGTTTGTGTTTTCTTTCCGACAGTTTTTTCGTTAAAAAGTACGACGTTTTTAGTATAGAAATAGCGTCCATGTCGTTGTAAGAAACGAAGTACGAGCGCAGAATAATGCCGGAAAATTAAACACCGACGGCTTGAAAAATGTTCTTTTACGTGTTTTCACCGTTTAAAAAAAAAGTTTCGAAATAAGTTTCGAGTTTAAAGTTCGGATTACGAGATTTTGAAGAGGAGTGCGTACTTACGCCCAAAAATGGCCGGATCTCTACAATATTTCTTCAGCTTATGAGAATTATTCGCTTTCAGCAAAAATTTCATTCCTACTAATTTTATAGTAAAATAGTCTTTTAACACTAGATTTATGGGACCCCTTGTTTAGGACGAGCTTCGAATTTCACGAGAAAAGCAACTGAAACCATAATTACTGCTTCCTAACATTCGTTGCATCGATTTCGATCAGTACAACACAGATACAATAATACAAACATATACATATGAAGTCAATTGTTAGAAAGCAATACAAACAGCGTCTGCATTTCTTTCCATGCACTCCGACATACATCAAATCTTAACGCCTTCCCATTAATCCCACAATGTTAAGTAACTATTCGTAAATTTCTCATCCGATAAAAAATGTCTAAAATGTTTAAAATCAAATTTTAAAAAATTTCGGGGCATCGCTAACAAAAAATAAATGCATCATTCTGTATATTTCTTTCATTGCAGTCAGCAGGTACTCCGGAACGATCTTTTCCCTGTTTCCGCGGTTTTTCCGTCAAACCCCAAAATACATCGAATTAACGTACCCCATAAATCCCATAATGTTAAGTAAATATTCGTAAATTTATCATCCTCGTAAAATATTTCCTCGATTCGATTAACCAAAATTTCGGTGGATTGAAAAAAAAAAAAAAAAAAAAAATAATAATTGCCTTATTCTATAAATATATTTTTTTCATCGCAGTCAGGAGGTATTCCGGAACGAGGCGTTCGTCTGCGACGTTTGATGAAAGAATTGAGCGAAATTCAAAGGACCCAACATCGTTCGGAATCGACTTTTACCGCCGAACTCGTGAGCGACAATCTTTTCGAATGGCACGTACGGTTGCACAAGATCGATCCGGAAAGCGAATTAGCCGCGGACATGAGAGAACTCGAGATACCTCATATATTGCTTCACCTTATATTCCCGGAGACGTTTCCTTTCGCGCCACCCTTCATGAGAGTCGTATCGCCGAGGGTCGAAAAGGGTTTTGTGATGGAGGGCGGAGCTATATGCATGGAACTCTTGACGCCTCGGGGATGGGCCAGCGCGTATACTATCGAAGCTGTTATCACCCAATTCGCAGCGAGTATCGTCAAAGGAAAGGTGAGAACTATTTCGACTATTTGAAAAACGTTTATTATGGACTTTCCGTCTTTTCGGCTTTTTATTGTGATGTACGTTTTTTTTCGAATTAAGGGGACTTAAGGCAGCGAAAACAGGGAAAAAATGCGAGAAAATTTAAATGGCATTTGTGAAGAAAAGGAAACAACGTACATGGATTTTTTTTTTTAACAATGTTTTCATTGACATTTGAGCTATGAAATTCGAAGGTTGTAGGTTGAAAAATATAAATATTTAAGGGAGATACCGACGGATAAAGATGGCCATGGGTCTCACGCACTGCTCCCGTTTTACCACGATTCCGAGTGGCCCGTTCTAGTTATGACGAATTTTGAAACGCCATTCTCTTCGAGAGATGAGAGGCTACAGATTGAACCTAAAATTTTTGAAACACCACGAAAACTACGAAAATGACGGCCAAAATTCGAAAAACATCGAAAAACGGATGACATTTGTTGTAATGACAATAATAATGAGAAGCAATTGATATTTTTCGACAATTATAATCTCAACGTAATTTTAAAAATGATCGAAAAATTGGCTTTTTTACAAAAATATTAATAAATTTTTCAGATTTGAATATTTTGTTTAAAATTTTTCAGGTATGTAGGTACTGTCGAGATATTATATGTTGAGACGGAAATTATTACGATAGTGCACGCTTTAAAAGTTATATTTATTCTGGAGTATGAAGTTGAAAAATTTAGAGAAAAAAAGTGGACGAAATTATGAAATGAACTCGAATTATTTTTATTATTATTGCGAGTTTTGCACAAATTGTAAGGCAGAAATGTTGTGGGGTCTAATTATCAATAATTAGTGATTTCCATAATTTTTTATCATTTTCAGTTTTTATTAATTCGAATGACTTTTCATTTAAATTATCGATCTCTCAATCGATTAATGAATTATTCTTATTTGGTTTGAAACCGAAGATTAATCAGCAATGATTAATTATGATAATCTTTTTTTAATCAATTTCAATTTCTATTAATTTGAATTATTTTCCAAACTGTAAAACAATTTACAATTATCAACTCTATGAACAACCTTTTTTTTTGTTTGCTAGCGAAGTTTAATCATCAATAATTATTGATTTTTAAAATTCTAAATCATTTTCAATTTTTATTAATTCGAATAATTTTTCAAACGCCAAAATAATCTACAATTACCGACCTTACTAATTATCCTTATTCGGTTTAAAAGCGAAGATTAATTATATATATGTAATATAATATAATAATATAATATAATATAATATATATATAATATAATAATAAAATATGATTATTAATCACCAATTATAAATGATTTTCATCTTTCTAAATAATTTTCAATTTTTATTAATACGAATTATTTTTCAAACGATCACAAAATTTACAATTATCGACATTCCGAATTATTCGTTATTATTTGGCTCGACAGGGAAGAGTGGCAAGAAAGCTTAAGACGAACAAGGATTTCGACCGAAGATCAGCGGAAGAATCATTCAGAAATCTCGTCAAGACTCACGAAAAGTACGGATGGGTAACGCGTCCTCTCGCCGAGGGTTGATCGCAATCGCGATTTTTGCGTTTGTGAGTTATAATCGTTATATCGTTGGGTCGGTCCAAATGTTTCATTCTACAAAAAAAAAAAAAATAAATAAATAAAAAATAAAAAATCTGTCCCTGATATATTTTGTAAAAAAGAGTACGTGTACGTTGATTTACAGCGTTATATTATACACAAGATAAGCACATACACGTAAGCGCGAGCCACGTGTGAACCTGCAGGCCTATGAATAATTTATACCGATTTCGAAACCGGTTTTCATTATATTTTCCGCGTTTTAATTATTTTAAACAATCGCGGAAATTAATTAATTAGTTATAGGTTCTCTTCGAAATACGCACAGCCGATGACCCTTCGAAGATATATTTTTTACCGCCATAACGAATGCGACGTTCGTTTATCGGTACGGAAATATTTCGTATGTCATTTAAATCCCCGGTGATAAACATCGCGACGAAAACACAGTTTTAAAAAATAATTCTTCGCGATGGGATTTCGATAAAAGTTGTTTAAATACGGAGAAAATGTTACCCACTCGTTTGCCGTAGTTTTGTCTATCAAGGACGTGGAATAATTTCACGTATGCGTCTAATTGAAAATAAATTTAAAAAAAATAATAATAATATTAGACGTGATAGTAAAAATATTATCAATAACAATAATTATTATTACAACGCGCGATTGTGCAATGGAAATTGTCATCAAGCTTGTGTACGCGTGTATGTTGCGGTGTGAGTTTTGAAAATATTCGTTGCCGCTGCTCTAATGATGTAACCAAAGAAGAATTATGAAGATTATTGCGGAGAAACGTGTAACGAATCGAGGAAAGAATTAATCGATAAAATTTGTCTTTCAATCAAAAAAAACACACACAAAATTCATTGTAGTAGAATATATTAATTATAAATTACGAGATGCATTATACTGTATGTGCCAAATAAATGATAATTATTATCCTGAAGTGGATGGAATGAGAAAATAAATGAAATTCGGGATTCGATGAAGAACGATAAAGGCATCGACGATGAGCAAAGCCAATTTTTCAATTTATTCCAACTGTTTTTCCGGGTTTTAGGCCATAATTTTTGGTAAAAAATAATCTGACATATTTTATTATTCGTTTTGTGGAGATATATTTTCACAAATATATAAATAAATGCACATATACACATATAAATGTTGCATTATACGTACAAATTTGATCCTGCTGTTGTTGGAAATTTATCAGAAAAATCGAATTTGCCCATGTCGTGTTTCGTATTTATTATTGTCTTTTGATTCAATGTAGATGTATATATACATCCCCATGTAATATGTAAGATTTATAAATCTTACATGAGGAATTAATATAGAATATTTGTACAATTTATATTCGTTTTTTCGGTCTTTTACACATATACATATAATATCCCTACGTGGATTGGCTTTCTTTCGCCTTTCAAATACAAATTTACACTTTGGCAGTCGATAGAAGCACCCACGTATACAATTTTCGTATAAATTGATTCGGTATAAATTATTTTCGTATAAATTGATTCGGTATAAATTATTTTCGTGTAAATTGACGTCGAGGTAAATATATTTGTCTATATTAAATATTATCGTACATTTCGCACGGTAATCATGACCGTATGCGTAATTGACTCATGATATAACACATTTTCGCTGCTGATTGTAAGATACAAAAACACTCGAGAGAAAATGCATAAATGTATATGGAAATCGTTATTTTGAGCATGCAAAGTATCATCGATGTTTTTCTTGAAGGTAAAAAATATTTGTGTAACATTTTTAACGATTCAACCACCAGAAAAAAATCCCCAAAGATGAATAGGCCTTGAAAATCAGGTTTAATTGGAAAATATCGAATTGTTCGAAAGCAGATTAAATTCTTATTCCTAAACTCTGGTAAAATTTGACGGAAATAAAATGATTAGGTAGGAATCGCATCTGCGTTCCCGATTTCCTAGTGATAAATTTATCGACTGCTGGGTTTTAATACATTTTCGCAGAAAATTCCTGAAGAAAAAAAACGTAACTTAATAATTAATAATTAAAACGTAATTAAATAATATAAAATTATGATTCGTTTATTGAGCTTTTCCATCGCATCGATTTATCCTAATCCCGGATGAAGATCGATAGATTGTTTATGCAAGACTTTTTGCATACATGATTCATGAACCATTTTTAAAAAAATTTTTGCACGCCCGGATAATCATCAAATTGTGTCTATGTATAATTTGTACAATTATTAGTACCGCAAATTCGTGCGTTGAGCGACGCGGCAAGAAAAATATCGATGAATCAATTCTTCTTCATTTTTTTTCTCATAAAATGATGCACGAATCGATGCGCAATCGTTGCAAACCAATGGCGGAGGCACTTTTGTATTCTAGGGATTATCTTGTGCATATTTTTGTAGTTTAAATTATCCCCGCGTATGGTTTGAGATTTAAATACCAACCGACGATTGGTAATCTAAGATTTAGACTCGCGATCGAGGTCTTTGATCCTCCGAAGCTTTTCGTATCATAGATCATTCAACCGATCTGATAATATACAAGTATACAAGTGGCACTTGTGGGAGGTCTTTTCGCGACTCTTTAACTGGAATATTCGTGACATCGTAAATCGCGTGTACGCTTTATCGCGATATCGACGAGTGCGCAATGATAAAACGCAAACTCGCATACTGTTTGTCTCTCAATAAATTAAGGATTTTTCTCATCAAACTCGTGGATCAGTCGGCCTTATCTTCTTGGA
>CAXAQZ010001195.1:0-17751 GCA_963971145.1 Sussaba pulchella | reverse complement strand
CAGACAATTTTTTATCCTTGAAGTCGAAATTCAATCTTCGACTGTAGATGAACATTATCAATTAAATAAATGAAGTCGTACCTTACTCGAGTACATTGCAAAGACGTCTCCCGCATTGAGATATTAACGTCAAAAATTCGGCAACCCCAAGGTCTCAAGATCTTTCTGCCTCGTAGTAATTTCATTATGTCTTCGTTATCAATTGCCGCCTTAATTGTTGCCATAATTTACCGCAAAATTGTTCCGCCTATACATCGATATTCTGATAACAACCGTTTTATCTCTTCGACCGATCGATTTCTCACGTTTTAGTTGACAAAAATTCATAAAATCAAGATGAAAATAAAATCGTGTGTGACGTTTGTGACGAGAGTAAGACGTTTGAGTTCTACCTTTAAGCTCGGACGCATCGTTGCTATCCGGCGTATGGAATTGACGTGACGCACGCGTCTTTTTTCCTTGAATTATAATACTTTCATTTGTTTCTCGGGTTATCGGCGCTTCGATTTTCCCGAGTACCCGAAGACCGTCGGGAAAATTATTGACGAGAAAAATGAAACGCTACTGACGGAACTCAGCAGCCCGGTCGAATGATCGAATTTTTTGCATAACCGTACAATCTCGATTCTTGCGACAACCGTGCGGGATAGATTCCGTAAATTTTTTCTAAATCGAGGTCGGAGTGCAACTATTTCAGCTGTAAGCAGCCTTAAAGGTATTCGAATTCTATCGCTTGGAATTGACATAAAATTAATTCATTGTCTTAATATTAGTTTTATTTTTTTTTTTTTATACCGAACAGTCATTTTTTATTGACGATATTTGTGCATTCGATATTTTTATGCAAAACTGTGGAACGAAATTGTCTGTATCGTCTTGAAAATTCTGCGGTCAAAATGTGGTGACTGATTCAAGACTATTTATCTTTTTTTTTGGTTTGTACTAAGATCTCGATTTTTGCAACCTCCATTGTCGGAACATCGACGCGAAGGTGATCCCGCCGGTGGTTCGAAAATCAAGATTGTGAATAATTAAACTCCATACCGATGCCAACAGATTGACATCCGTCCGGAGAAAAGATAAAAATAGGCCTTGATTTTGTTTTTTCTACGCGGGCACCGACAATTAATTACAATCTAATTATGTTTGACCGTCCGATGTCTCTTGGCAATTGAAATTCATGGTTTTACCCCTGAAAAATGGTAACAACTCATATATTATATTCTTCGACGATGAATTAGGCGTCGTTTTCTTAATTCGAACATTTTTTTTTTTTTTGCTTTTAATCCCAACATTGAACATTTATCTCTATCTGTCGATTTTTTGTTGTTGTTTAATTGAAATATTCATCGCCTCGTGTCGAACGAGATACGAAAAGAGAGCGATATTGAGACTGACACAGATAGTTTATATACGTATAATTGGCTTATCCGAAAATCACGTCTCACGTAACGCGTGCGGATAATTTTATTGCGACGCCGCGATTGCAGGTGCGAACGTCAGCACAATTCGTTTTTCTTTCTCTCTCTCTCTCTCTTTCATGATTTCTTTCATTCGCTTTATAAACAATTCAACACAACGCAAATAATCGAACCAAGGTCGATCATTTACGTTGCGCAAACTTGTTTCAGATACGCGCAATTTAGCGCTCTTTGATACTTTGACGCGATACCATCCGTCCGACAGTAACGAGAAATCTATTTAATCACCGACTCACCGAATCTTCATTCCTCACACGTTTTTTTTTTTATCGCGACGAACAAATTTACAACCATTTCATCCGATAACACTCGGCAAACTCAATTAATTTTTTTTTTTCAACGCTTTCGGCCACAAATTGACCGACTCTTCGCAACCACGATTCGACTGTGTTTCGAAAATACGATCAAAATGATTTTTCTCAATATTTTTTTTTTACAAAATTTACGTTTCGCTAGGAAAATTCGGAAAAATTTCAATAATTTACAATGATTATTATTTATAGTATAAAATAGACGGAAATTTCGTTTGGAACGAATTTTTGGTTGTTACTCTGATGGTCGATCGTTTTTTTTTCTTCTTTTTTCTCGTATTTTCGTAGCAGTGCAGCCACGTGCGCAATGAAATTTGTTTTTTTTTTTTTTTACATAATCGAGGACTCGCTTCGGACTGGCTACCTCAATCTTCGGCTGCACTACTCGTGAGACAATGAAGCACATGTACATGAAGAATATTCGGACATTGCAACGAACATAAGTTTGTTCGTCGCGTCGAGTATTTTCACGCGTCCGTAGAGCATAATCAAAATCACAATTAATGTTAAATCTATATAAAACGTTTTATCTTTTATCCAAAAATCCAACAAGATTTCACCATCAATTATCACTAATTACAATTGTCAAATTCTGTTTCGACTTTGTCTCGTGTTTTCCTTTCCATTCGTTCAAACTTCCCGCAAAATTTTCAACACATTTCTGCGTTAGATATTATTGTTTCGAGATTAAAAAAAAAAAAACAATTTTTGCCCAAATGTAGATAAGTCAGATAATGCAATAATTCGATCTTTAATTTTTATAACCAACGTCAACAGTTTCTAGCGCGAAGATCTTTAAAGTTCAACCCGGTGTCAATATTTTTGTTATTATTTCTTTAATTAATTTTTTTTTCATTCGGTTTTACGTGTTTTATTTTGTTAAGTTCATTTTACAAATTGTTACATTCAAGCGTTAGCTGAAACACCCGAATACGTAATATTCGTGTGTTCCCAGCACGGCTAAGTCGTTTTACAAAAATTCGACTGCGACAAGCACGATTCAATTCCATACAAAAAAATACAATGTTGATCAAACGTGATCACGACAATGACATCCGATTTTCTGTACGTGTTTGTGTCAGCGTGTGCGTGTATGTAATTTCAGTGTTTGTGTTAATAATGTGTGTGTGTTTGTATGTGTGCGTGTGTGCTTGTTAATTTACAAAAGTACGCAGGCAGTTCCGTGTAAAACTTCGGCGATGTAAATCGGCGAACCTGCTCCCAAACCGCCGTCAGACTTGCCTTGTTCGTCTCTCTCGTTTTCGCAGTCGAAATAGTGACTCTGCAATGATCAACAGAATCGTCAATTTTACATTTAACCAAGCTCATTAATGAAAAAAAAAAAATTTTGATGCAACAATAAAAACATTGTTAACGAAAACAAGTGGTTAAAAAATAAATAATTGAACAGATGAATTTTGAAAAACGTTCCTATAATTTTTTATGGCTTAGAAATGATAGCTTCGAAAGATGAATTGCCCAGCAGTGTCTTCTTAATATGTCCATAAATGCACAATCAAGATTTTCAAAAACGATCTATTAATATTGTATCGATATCCGATGAAATGATTATTTTCATTCAAATAAAAAATAATCAATACAAAATATAAATTTAATCATGTAGCGTTCCTGAAAAAGTACAACCTCTCATATCCCCCACATTACGTTAGGTTGGGTTAAACAAATATTCGAGTCATAGAAAAGAAAATAGTGGAGTTTGTTTTCGTCGATATATTCCAGGTGTAATTTCGTTTAATTAAGTTTTTCCAAAGCCGAAGGGCTGAAGATGAGGGGCTTCAATCCTTCGGGCTACAAGCTACACCACGCTCTCATGGTAACAGTCGGCACTACGTACAGGGTGTACAACCCCTTCCCCTTCCCCCTTGCCCCTCAATGCCGATGTGATAACGAAAATCGATATATCGAGTGGTTCTCCTCACCTGGCAGTCAAAGCACCTGCACTGATCGCTCATCTTGCACGTTATGCCCCACTGCTTGGCCACCGCTCTGTACAGCTCTTTGCTGGATTTGTGAAGGATTTCCGGGCCTTTGGCGGGCGTCCTTACGCCACCCCCGGGACCGCCTCCCCCGCCGCCTCCAGCTCCGGCTCCAACGCCGCCCGAACTTTTCACCGTCTCCGCGGTCTTGTTTCGATGCGCGCCGATCCTCTCCTCCGTGGCGTTTTCCTCGTCTTCTTCGTCCTCTTGCTCCTCCTCGGTATTCGTCGTCGAACGTTTTTGTCGCGTCTGTGAACGAACGATACGCCCGAAAATTAACCCGTCTTCGATATGAAAGGCTTCGATTATCAGTGGGCGATCGACAATTTATCAAGATTTTCTGGTATAGCTAAAGTTATAATCTCTATTCGCGTGAAAGTGTTAACTGCGAAACGCATTTTTCGTTAACGTTAGAGATTCAAGCGATTTTTTTGAAATGCAACGCGATTTTCCGTTGAATTCCTCATTTCACGCGGTTTAATTTGATTTCTAACGATTATTTCCAATTTTTCGTGATTTTCGTTTCACATAATTCAGAATATTAGCAATTTGATTTCGTTCTTCCAACGATATTTCCCGATTTCACGATCAAATAACTCGATAAAATAATCTTTTTCCCTCTTCATTTTTCCAACCGCGCCGGGTCTGACTCGCTCGCAATATCCCAACAGAGATCGTATCGTCGAAACAAACCTGCTCCATTCACAAACAAACAAACTTCCGTTGCGGATAGATCCGTCAATACGCGCGTGTCCGCTCTCGCACATACATAAAACCGCCCGCCAACATATTTCTTCACATCGCATCGGTAATGTAATTTAAAAAATAAAATGGAGAAAAAATTGCGACTCGTTTCGTCGCCGCGCGACGCAGAAGTAATTATCCGCAAACTCGTTGACGACAAATCAGGTCATCGCGAAGTATTCACTGTCAACGTTGAATCGTGCCACGTTCAAACCGCGAAACGAAATACCAAGGTGTATTTCGATGTTGCGTACCTACGTATGTGCTCAACGTACCGACGAAATTGTTGCGGTGCGCCACACGCGGTGCCAATGCGTTTTGGTCCAACGCCGAACGCGAGAACTCCGATGTTCCAAAATTCAACATTCTCGGGTTTACTTTATCACGTTCGTCGTGATAATCGTTACTGACGTATCGGTTTAATTTCATAGCCGTAAGGTATTAACGCGGAGCGCTGAGCGCGTCGACACAGCCGCGAGCTGCAACGCCGGAACGTGGGAGAGCAACGTTTGTGACAGCTGCGACGTACGTCTCGTTATCGCGAATGTCCAAACACATTCGAAACTGTTGCGAGTACTACTGATAATAAAACTGACGTTTTTTTTTACGATAGGATGCATTTTTTCCAGTTTTTTTCTTTTTTCGGTTCGGAGAGAGGATTTTTATTGAATTAATATGAATGGTTTTTTTTTAAATTTATTCGTCGATGGATGCACGACAGTTGGTACGGATCAGGATTGAAACTCTTGTGGTTCTGGGAGCAGACACGTGATGGATGTAAAAAAATAGAGTATTGGTGGACAGCTGATGGATTTGATACGTTACGATTTGAATTTTTAATTCTAATGGTATCTCGATGGTTGGATGGTGCTTACTTTGAGAGATTTATGCCTCGTGCTCTGTTTATTCGGTGATGCGACTTGTCGAGTTTACATTTTTCGATGAATAAATAAAAAGTATACGAATGGCACGTGTAAAATTAGGTACCTACTCGGTCGCAGTGCAGCAGTAATTATTTATAGAAAAACATTGGGGTGTGTTTAAATAGAAAATTGGCAGATTCGAAGTACGTACGAAGCGCAATATTTTGGTACATTACTCACTTCTTCGAGAACATATTGATAGGAAGGTGGTGGCGAATCCGGAGTTCCGTATTCGCATACAATGGCAACGACGCCGTTGCAGTCCGTTCCCGAGGTTTCCGGTCGGCAGTTGCAGCCGACTAGTGCCTGGCTATTGCCGTTATTGGGCTGCTGTTGCTGGGCCGGTTCCTCGCACTCGACGCTGTTGCTCCGGCTTCCCTTGCTGCTTCTGCTTCGTGACATAGACATCTTCGAGAAACGAAGTTTGAATGGAGCCATTGCTGCAACCGTGGGCGCGCGTTTGTTCGTCTATTGGTTTCTCGAGTCCGAATTTTTTTCCGTTAATAGAAACCTAAAAACGAGCACGAGAGTCGAGTTTGAAAAACGAATGGCCCGAAAATTGTTTAAACAAAAACGAACATTATTGAATTATGGCAAATGCAAAGCAAATAGTATTTACGATATTCCTATTTTTTTTAACATAAAAATATTTCAAGTATAAAAATAAAAAACGAAATCATTTGCAATTATTCAAACGGAAGAAAAATTATTGGGTCATGGCAATCGCGAAGCGAAGTATGTTGATAAAATTTGCACAAAACTCATTTACTCGTAGCAATCATAGAATTAATTATTTTGCAAAAAAAAAAAAAAAATATGTTTGCTCGGGATTCGATGTGATGAAAAAAAAGTGATAAATGAATTTTTTAACGTATTTGGAATCACGGATAGCGAGAGCGAGGAGAGTACGAAAGAAATAGTCCAGCAGCGAAAACAACAGAAGCGTCGGTGGCACGTCGCCCTGGAAACACATATATATGTATGTGTGCATCTGCACATCGACCTAGTGACCGGATTTCCCGGCGTTTCGCGACAGTCTCGTCGTCCCCGGCGACGGGACGCTCATCGGGAGGATTCACCCCTTCGTTGAACGCAACGAAAGCGCATACTCCGAGCAAACCTCCCGAGAATCGTTTTCCGCGATTCTACTACCAATAATATACTGCATCAACTGCACCATCACCGTAAAAAAAAATAAAATAAATTATCATCGTACGAGAAAAATTTTTGATTCATCAATAAAATTCATCAATTTGATTTGACGAATTGATAAATAATGAATTAGCGATCGTAGTCGTCGAATTTGAGAGTCAAAACGTATGATTAATGATCTCGATTGCGAATCGATTCACTGGCAAATCAGAAAAATAATAAAAATGGTTGAGAATTGGGCAATAGTATGGTATTGAAAGGTTATGATTTATGATGAATTTTCGCAGAACTGATATTGAGGGCGGAATGAAATTAGTTTGCCTGATTAAATTCAATTACGACATTTTCACGAATTCCACGATTAATTATGATATATGAATGTTGATAATAAATTCCGTTTTGCTAGAGTTCCGACTAACAATTTCGGAGAAGCGTAATTTCGGTGATTCGCGGATTATATATACATCAATCGATTGCTGTATGGTTGTGCGGAACCGGTTTGAAATACATGTAAATAATAATCGGCTGGTGCATGCGTGGCGCAGCCGTTTTCCACGGGTAAGCGAGAGAAATCGCAACCACGTGGGAAATAATGAATTTTTGACCCTTATGTCAATGCCCGGATTCGTCGCCGTTGTTCCATACGAATACTTTTACAACAAATACTTTAATATAAATTATACAGAATTCATTTTTTCGTGTATTCACTGATTAGCTACAATCACAAGAAAGGGCCAGAAACCTTTTTGCAAATATTGAGACATTTTTAAGTATTCATAATAGACATTGAAGAGAAAATCACAAGTACTCGTTCGGCCGAGTACGACCGTTTGCGCCCTTCTCTCTCCCTCCTGCTGTAGCTACTTGCACCTTGAAATAGGGCAGATGGTGGGGTTCGGTTACACATTGTAAATCCGAAGAGAAAAAACGTACAGCGCGGCTTCTCATCATATTATAGTCACCGTAATTAATACCAATTATGATATTGCTTTATTCGTATTTCATTAGTAAATTTGTGTAAAAGACTGCCTGAAGCCTCTGTGTGTAGTAGACGACTATGTAAAATTTGACACCATTTTTTTTAACGTCCGGAACATGTAAAATTCAGTCGGAAGCATTTTTCAGCAGTAAACAAGTTATATTGCAACGGTCCAAGCAAATTTGGAAGAATTTTCTACGGGAACATAGGAAATTCCGAGAAAAAAGACCCAAGTCGGTGCCCGGGATTTTCACCCAAGGGTCAACAATACGAGGAATTATTCACACATATAAATACATAACCAACCTTGTGGTGAGACCTGAAAAGCTTCGCAACTGTTCCGGTAATCCGCACACAGCCGTCGTTGTTTCCGAAAACCCATTTCGATTAAATTCGATGGAGTTGGTTGTTTAACCCCGGAATTATTAATTCAACGAAGGGCATTTGTGGTCGTTCTGTCGCGTCACTGGCCGGAAACCGCATCGATGGAACAACGAACGCGCCAAAACGTGGGATGAAAAGCATCGAGGGCGCTAAACTGGACTCAATGGCGTATTATGGCACCTCCCTCCCTCCACCCGGGAGTTTAAGCACCCCCGTCAATGCCAATTACGTTTTACCCTCGTCAATAGGGACTGATCACCCTCTCCAAACAAATTTACCGTGCAAAAACAGTCCAAAGAGAAATCGTTTGTCGGGAGAATCATTTATAGTTGCAAATCGTTCGAATGCTTCGAAAAATTAGCTTGAGAGCGAAACTATCTTCCGACGTTGAAGAAGTTCGAGATAAACCAATCATATAATCAAATCACAATGTTTTTACATCAATCGTTCGATCCTCTGACTCTAAACAATAATCGGGAGAATTACTCATTCGTGATTGGGAGCTTTGTCAGTTTGAATCAATTCAATTTTAATTAATAAAAAAATAAAACAGTCGTCACATCAAAACATCTTTAACATAAATTTCGTCTATCCACTCACACCCTTCAAAATCTCCTGAAAATGCAAAACCATAAAAATCGAACTCGATAAAGCAGTTCTTCGATATAAAATTTCCCCGCGCAATAAATTATCTTCAAAAATTTTCATCCTAACGTAAATCACACCCCTCATCGTCGTTCGCTAACGCAGCGTCTCGTTCACCCAATCTCGGTCCGAAAAAAGACCTTCCATGGACGACATTTGAAAGACGATGGCAAATGTGCAAACGACACGGGAACCTGGATGCCGTACGGGGTTCGAGGCGTTGGAGGTGCATAGCGCTGGGTGCGCTTGCCTGGTGCATCCCGTTTCGACGCGGGGCATCGACGGAGTCGCCGGGTGCCCCGAGGGGGTGGAGGGGGTGTGTCGAGGGGGGAGTATAACGTTGGTGCACACGGCTAAGTAGGTTGCAGCCCCCGCGGTGGTTGAAAATCCGCGAGCGTCCTCCGCCCCTCTCGTCCCCTCTGGCCCCGAACGTTACCCCGGTTTCCCGTAGAAGTAGAGTGGACGCGGCCTCGTGTCAGTGGCCCCAGCTAGTTCAAGCCCCTCATCCTGGGCTCGCGCGACTCTCGCGTCCTAGTTTCGCGCTCTCCTCGCTTCAGCTTCCACTATATCTACACCTCATGTATCCCACTTCCATCGTACCCCGTCTATTTTCCTCTCCCTCTTCGCCCCCGCCCCCACCTGCTCTTGTCACTGATCGTTCCTCCATCTCAACCATCCCCCGCAACTGCCCTAGCCGTGCATCAACCTGCTGAAGCTGCTGCTGTTGCTTTCAGACCCTGTTGTTGTCCACTCCCTCTCTCTTTCTTCCTCTCTTTCACTCTCTTTCTGTCTCTCTGTCTTCGACTTTGCACGATCGTTCTTTCCCACTTTTTGCAGCTTCGCGGACTACCCCCGCACCCCTCCACCCCCCTTATTGGTTGTGGTAGCTTTTCCCTCGCCACCCATCGCCGCCCCCAGCGCCTCCCCTCGCCCCTCTCGAGTCTGAGGAATAAAGGAAGGAAAGCCCCATTGTTTCGACCGTGCAACAACGAAGCGCATGCCTTCCCTTCGCCCTTGCCGCTTCTTCCACCGTTCTATTCCACTTCCGATGTACTACTCGAGGTGACTTCGAGATTCTCCTCGAAACTGTGGATCAACGAGGGCGGGTGTATAGGTATTCGAGAATCATAAGCACGGCTGGATGAGGCTTCCGCATTGTTGTTGGATTCGGTTCAAGAATCTCGAAGATTTTGCGCTAGTCGTAATACCCTGCAGATGGGAGACTTCCCAACGAACCGTCGTTGAGAACGATGAATCGTATAGCTAAAATATGGGGATAATCTGTCGGATGGAAAACGAAAAAGTGAATCCAATACGTCGTTCACGTTCCTCTCAGAGAGAGAGGAAATCATGAAAAATTCTTGCTCGAACTGGATTTTCATAAATATTTTATCTTCCATGCGCATCAAATTTTTGTTTCATTTTGATAAAATTTCCGTATAATCGGATATTGAATAAATTCGAATAAATGAAAAAATAATGTCCGAAGATATTAAACGAATGGAAACCATGAACAAGAAATGAAAATTAATTGAAATTTCTATTGAAAACGAAATAGCAATATTCGAAGTAATCGAAACTTTCTAATAAGTGTAAAAAATTGCGTCGGATCCACCCTTCGATAAGTCTGCGATGGATTGGTGTCTGTCGGTCACGGGGCCATGGCGGGGAAGTTCGTGAACCGATGTAGGTCATCGAGCATCGCGCGGGCGAGAGATTCCGCGCCGGACAAATACGCCGCGGAGTAATTCGCGCGGAGACTCGTCGCGCGCGGGGGAGCAACGATTGCCACCCTTATCATCGAGCGACGCCCGGGCTGGGCTCTCGTGCGATACACGGACTTGAATTATCGACAACAAAAAAAAGTATATTTTTCTCTTCGGTTTGAAATCCATCACTGACAGCCTCGACTTTCGCTACAACGTAGAAACTCTCTTCCCCCTTTTTAATTCTCTGGAGCAACGTCAAACTTGGTTTCTACAGGAGATTCTACGTACGGCAGAAACTCCGAAATCGACAGACGCGTGGACAGATGTGAGAGACACACCGAAGGTCCTTCGAGTGATTAACGCTTCACGTACGATCGGAATTTCTTTTGTTTTCAAATAATAAAAAGTAGCCTGAGCTTCGGTTCGAGACTGCGTTTGGTTTCGTGATATTTCACCTGTCCACCCTCGCATCGCCGTAGGCTGCATCGCCCTTGCGAGCATATTACGCGAAACGCTGACACATGCATGCATAATACGTATATATGCACGTCTATATGTTCATATCACATATACTTAATATAGCAGTACACATGTACTAGGAGAGATCAAACGTGCTGTCAGCTTCAGCCGCAGCGTCGTATCGTATTCTCATTAGTCGAGAGTGGCGAGAACGACCGACGACGTCGTTCCTCGTTCGTCTACCGACGATGTCTTTAACGTAATGAAAGGGAAATACATTTTCCGGCTACTTGTAGCTTATTCGACTTATTAATTATTACTCTTCGCCTCCCCCCCCCCCCTCCATAAGCCTTCGGTCAGTGAATTTCAACAGCCATATATGCATCCATCCGTACTGCATTTTATTAAAAAAACCTAGCATTATTTACCATCATTTATCATTATTCTATGCAAAATAGTGTGATTTTATATCGTAACAATGGGAGGCTCTGAATCATACAGTTTTTGCTCGGCAGTTACTAAGACTCGGCCAAAACTATCCCAGCAATAATTATTTCCTGCTAATTAGTGATTTAATAAACGCGAAAAAATATGAATAAATAATGGTTCCATCCCAACTTCCGATCTACGAATTTCCGGCTGAAGTTACTACATCCGAGGAACCGGAAGAAGCAGCCCGAGAATCCTCGATGCACCGCATCATCATCTCAATGTTTGCGTATCCGTTATCGGTATGTTTATCCACGTAACTCGAGATATATTACATCGGAGCCCGGGAGTTTCTATGAAAATCACGACATCGTCGTCTTCAGACCCGGAAGATTTACTCGATGAGTGCACGACGCAGATTTCTCAAGCCCTCGAGCATCGAACCTTCGGGTGGATGGATAATACGCGAGCAAGGCTCGTCCTTCGTGATTACTGAATCGTTTGACTACTCAATCGATACCTTAACCCTGGTTTTCCCCGGAAATTCTATATCGGCGAACACGCGTTATCGACAAACAGCGAGAAACGATGAGTTTCGAGGATGCAAGTTCTGTAGAGATGCATCGTCTTAAGTTTCATCATCTCAAATCTCCATAGTCAGGCCAACAGTGAAGTCTCGATATTTGTACGCTGTCCAAGACTGCCGGAAGAACGTCGGAACCGAGCACAGGGGCGTGGCTTAAGGCCGGGAGGGGATGAGCGCTGCCAATCGGACCGTCGCGTTCTCCCCGTCGGCCCACGACCGCGGCCAATCGCAGTCCCGAGCGCCCGCGCGCGGCTTCCTGACTCGCGATCGACGCTCGCCATTCGCAGAACGAGGTATCCAAGGTGGGGGAAATGGAAATTCCATCGACGCGCTCATGAATTCGGGACTTCACTGTATCCTCATCAAAATTGCCGTACGAGAAAAAATTAAGCGGATGATAAAATGTCAATATTAAATGAATGGGGAAATAAATTGAGATCGGTCATTTTCGTATTGCCAGAGATGTTGATCCGGTACTGTGTCAATGGTCAAGAGTGGAAGGGGATACTGCTGCAATTTCGCCCGCAGCATTATTGGTAAATTATGACTCTGCTATATGCGTTATTCATTTCAGCCTCTGAGGAAACGTCGCTCGCTTCGTATATAAACGTTATATAGCTTTAGACACTATGGTGGCCACAGTGGAGCAGGGTCGGAGGATTTTAGTACTATATACGTGCGAGCGGAAGGAGGAACATCAAGTAGCCGCACCGCCTAATACACTTTATCTACTTTCCACGTGCAACCGGTCGTAATTAATGTTCGCGCATGCTCCTCGGACGCTACATTCGTGTTGTATGTACGTGATTGTGCGCTGGCTTCGTGTGTGTGTGACAAGCGCGTGGCGAACTCACCGCCAAGTCTCTCATAATACATATCTGAGGACATCAAAAGCTACGATGAAAATTCTTCTCACAAACGCCGGGCTTGCTGAGCTGGGCCGGGCCCTGAGGGGGAGGGGGAGGGGGGAGGAGAATCTCTCGAATAGAGTTAGTACGTCGGGTGTTCCTCTCTGAGCAACCCTTCCGAAACCCACGACCTCAGGCGTACGCGACAGTCGTGCACGTGCTGCTACTACTTCCCTCATTATATCGCTATGGTGTATATATGGCTGTAACGTATATAGATATAGAATATTACCCTTCTCGACTTGGCGTTTGAAACGCGGCGGGATGGATGTTCACATGTATATTATGCATGTAGGTAATTCGTTTTTTATACCAAAAAAATGTTGACTGCATACATTTCGCAACTTGGCGTTCCGGGCAGGTCGCGTATATTGAAAAAGAAAATAAAAAATTCGAGACGAGATCGTGTACGAAAAAGGATAAAAAAAGTAGCTTTAGAAATGAGAGATTAACGTAGAAAAATGATATGACGCGGGGAATTCAATTTTTCAAAGGCAGACGGTATTTAACATCGCCCCTGGTAGCAAAAACAGTATTAATGGAAACACCGATTCTTGGAAATCCGATAACGACGTATGAAAGCCGTGGAGGTAAATTTCCAAGTACAGAATACAGAGCTTTTTGAAAAGTACGAAGGGCATCACGCAAGCCGATGGCGAGAGTGTGACTATGTCACGCCACGTGGCAGAGAGACTCGTGCATAACGCACGTGCCAATGCCTTGAGACTTCGATATTCGAGCGATCGTGCCTGTGTACATTAGAATCAAGCCATACCCGGCCCATTGCTGCTTGCTCATTGGTCCAACGTACAGCGTTTCAGCAACGTGTAACTCGATCTTGCCCCGGCAAACCACTTGTTTCAGGTTTGTCGGCTTCATTAACATGCGCGCAATAATTACTGAAATTTCAATTATAAATTGCTATCAGCAATCGAAAAAAAATTGCGAAATTATTTGATAAAATTCATCATAGTTCCCTAGATTGACCTGTCAATCATGTCAGTGTAAAAAAGTATATTTATTTTCAAGCGTTGATACCCCGCAGGTTGGAACTTTCCAGGTGATATTTAATTATCGACAATTTTGGGCGGAATCTATGTTTATTTTATTATTTATTTATTCCTTCGTTTATTTACTTCTTTATTCAACGTTATAAGTAGAATTTTAATAGAATGTTCTTTCTGTGAATGAATAGGAAAGTTAAAATGGTATTATTCCGGCGTTTAATGTAAAATAAAGTTAAATTAAAACGAAATATTCTTGAGATTTATTTTCGAAGCACTTATTTTCCTTGGTTCGCAATAAATGAGATTCTCCGTCTTGTTTTTTTTTTCTTCTCATTTTTTCGCGTGACCGCCGATGTCTCCGCCATTAGGACCAAAACATCTGAGCTGTATATCACGAGGATACATGGTGCTTCCGAAACCGGATCTCTCCCCGAGGAACGATGACGGCGGTTTTTGTTCGCAAACTTTCGGGCGAAGAAATATATGCGGCTACAGACTCGCTGTGTCATCCACTACGAAATACCACGTTTTTACCCGCAACCCGACGAAGCGCCGAAGTTTCAATTCCCAGCATCGAAAGCAATTGATGCTCAGTATTTTTATTTATCCGTTGATTTTTATTTTCATTTCGAGGCTTTTTATTATCTTCGTTTCGCGCGGGGTGAAATGAGACGGCTTGACTCGAAACGGGGATGACTCGATTGCATCAAAATTCGGATCAGCTTTGTTCGTCGTCGGATCGGCTGGCAGTCAGCGGATAACGGAATCGAAGTTTGGAAAATTCTGGAGATTTCTTCGGTTTTCATTGGACGACCCATTGATTCCAGGATATATTCAATGGGCGAACTTTAAAACTTTTATTCGACCGAAAAAACAGTTTTAAAGTCCGATTTCTTTAGTCCAAGACAAAAGTATATATCTATACAATATATTTCTTTTACATTGACAAATGCCTTCCTACGATTTCAATATGTTTTTCATTTCGATTTTAGTCAACGTAGAGTTACTGCTTTTTTCTTTGCAAGACTCAGGTGATCGGAATAATGCATTTTTGTTATCCAACCAGCACAGTGTTTGGCGAAAAGAATAATCGAAAAATAAAATTGACATTGAAATTATAACTTCGATCGCAATAATTCAATGAGCAACATTTCAGCATCCATCGACGCACAGCTGATCGGTCCATGCGCGTAAACACACCCATACATCAGCTTCTCGCCGTTCCCGCGCGCAATGCGTCGTCACGATCTACCTTACCATGCGACTGATACAAACACCAAAAACAAACACCTGTGTTTTCCATGAAAAAAAAATCCATTCCGACCACATTGACGCGCAAATAAAAAGTCGTCGGAGCATTGAAACACGAAGACCAAAAAAAATTCGGGTCGAAGGTGTCGGATGTTGGTACAGATTCAGGGGTTGTGGTCCAGGGGGTTGTTGCAAGGTCAAATCGTATCGTTGAAGGGCCGATAAGTGTTGGTTCTTCCGAAACGGAGGATTGTGCGATTGAAGAGTGCCGCATGGGTCAATGACAACACGTCTTAAGGGGTTCGGAGGGCGAGAAAGAAATGGACAGCCAATGTAAGACGAAAAAATCACTGCGAATATTTCACACGAGGGAGAGAAGGACGCGCGTATACCGTCAAAACATCGCCACCCCCATCGTTTTATTGATCGACGTAGCGGCGCGGTGTCGACTCGCCGGGTTATGTGCTATTCCCACCCTCTATAGCGGAGATCGTTCTTTTATTTTGTTTCACTTTTTAGGTTTTGCACCGAAGAAAAATCAAGGGAGGATCGTTTGATTATCGGACGGGTGATAGAAGTAAGATTTGAATTACAATGTCTGAAGTACTCACGTTGGTTGCGGAAGAACTAGGCGTACCGGTGAGTTTCGTTATGCGTTCGAGAAAGCACGATGGGCTCGAGGGATGTCACGGTACGACGGCCATATTATGAGACACGCAGCGCCTCGCAGCGGCAACTTCCCGACACCCGAAGCTCGCAATCTCACCCGCTAGGGGTTGTTGCGTCTCGGGGGTGTACGTGAAGAAGGGGTAGGGGGTAGCTGAGGGGTGGAAGCGTGCTCAAACGCCAGCAAGGTGCGCACCAAATACCGAGACGGAAGTAAACTCAATCTCTCTCTCTCTCTCTCTCTCTCTCTCTCTCTCTTTCTTACAAACACTCTCTTGCATTTTGCTACGACAAAAATCAAATGAAACAATTAATATGCAAGTTGACGGAATTATTCGGTTCAGTCAATAAATTATTATTTATTTTACAAACTAATTTCAAACGATTTTTATTTTTCATTTCTGAAATTATTATTATTATTATTTGATCTCGTTCGTTTTGCAAACGTGCCGATGGCTGTGAAAATTTGCGTATTTGCCTCGTATTCCACGTCACGAGCCTCTACCCGCGTTAACTGCATGATAATAAGCAACGGAATTACGAAGCCGCGTCTGCTTTTCCCAACGTTTTTTTTTTTTTCGTACTCCCCGAAGGGGTTTAAACGTTTTAATTAAAAACTTGAACTACACGGTCGACGTAAGCGCTTCGGAACTTGAGAGAATCTTCTTACGACGAAAAATCTCGGGGTGGAAGCTAAGCAAAATAATGATAATTCTTCGAAAACGGTTGTTTGAAAATCGAACGATTAATTGTTCTCAAAAACAACGTCGATCGATTTTTCGACATGATTTAAAAAATGTTGTGCTTATTTTGCATGAGAGAAAAATTGTTCTATTTCACAATTTTTTACTTCTCACTGCGTTTTCATCATTATGCAGTTTATTCAGCAAAATGCTTTGGAAATTCCAATCAAGGCGTTATTGAAACAAATGAACACACTGCCAATCCTTTTTCGATGGATTACGAGTGAATGAAAAATGTATTACAGTGTCAATTATTCAACTTCCTCGAAAAGCGCCATCCATTTCAATCAATATTAAAGAGAAAACAAAATTCATGCCTTGGGTGTTGTTGTTGCATTCGCGTTTCAAGGAACGCACAAACATCACTTTTTCCTGTTACCGACTCTGCTCGTCGAGCAAGCTTCCGGGGAAAACATATACACAATATATATATACATACATATATACACAAATATATACATATAGATCGGAAACTAAGTGCATGACGCGGTGACATCAGTCGTGGCTATACAGAAGGATTTTAGAGAGCCGACCCCAGATGCGGTGGAGGAAAGTTCGTTGAAGCGCAAGCCAAGCTTCGCGTCGAGCACGTACTATATCTATACGTCATAAGACGAGTTACTACACGAGGAGGAGATGTGTGTACCGAAGAGTGCTGCATGGGAGTGGAAAACCCAACAAGAAGGACCCTTCACGGTAGTTACAGACATAATTAATGCGGCTTCATCGATTTCCACCCTTAAGATACGTTGCGGAGAAGGGTTGCAGAAAATTCTCCCATTTATTATAAAATAACACAGCACCGTCGATGAGCAGAGTAGGTGAATAGTTTCACGTGACGCAAGGGTTTCGACCTCGGCCAGCTTTCGCCAGCCAGCTACTACAACCCCCAACGAGCCAACCTCGGGCTCGGTGCATTTGCACTCATTAAATTAGTACGTGACAACGTGTTATCGTTGAATTATTATGTTCCAAAGCGAATTTGCTTGATACGGTCGAAAATAATAAAAATTCATGAATTTTAAGCTGTTATCACTTGTGAAAAGCAGGTTTACAGAATAATAAACGAAAATTAATCGAAAAAACAGTTTACAAAAATACACGACAACTATCGACGTTCAGAATTGCGATTATCGTTGAGAAGGTTGCGGTATTTTTGAAAACAAAAAAATTGTTTACCCGTGTCATTGTTTCGACGATGAATGAATTTCATCGATTTCGCGATATCGTTGCGCCCGTGTTTGTATAGAATGTATTTAAAAAAAGATAAGGCTTATGAAAGAACGTTCAACACTGTGAATACGAGATTTTTTTGGGGAGTTGAATCGTCGAACAATGAAAACATCGACAATTCTATGCCATTGTGGATCGGAATAC
>CAXAQZ010001194.1:0-22230 GCA_963971145.1 Sussaba pulchella | reverse complement strand
ACTTACACTTACACTTACATTTACACTTACACTTACACTTACACTTACACTTACACTTACACTTACACTTACACTTACACTTACACTTACACTTACACTTACACTTACACTTACACTTACACTTACACTTACACTTACACTTACACTTACACTTACACTTACACTTACACTTACACTTACACTTACACTTACACCTACACTTACACCTACACTTACACTTACACTTACACTTACACTTACACTTACACTTACACTTACACTTACACTTACACTTACACTTACACTTACACTTACACTTACACTTACACTTACACTTACACTTACACTTACACTTACACTTACACTTACACTTACACTTACACTTACACTTAAACTTACACTTACACTTACACTTACACTTAAACTTACACTTACACTTACACTTCCACTTCCACTTACACTTACACCAACACTTACACTTACACTTACACTTACACTTACACTTACACTTACACTTACACTTACACTTACACTTACACTTACACTTACACTTACACTTACACTTACACTCACACTTACACTTACACTTACACTTACGCTTACACTTACACTTACACTTACACTTACATTTACACTTACACTTACACTTACTTTTACACTTACTTTTACACTTACACTTACACTTACACTTACACTTACACTTACACTTACACTTACACTTACACTTACACTTACACTTACACTTACACTTACACTTACACTTACACTTACACTTACACTTACACTTACACTTACACTTACACTTACACTTACACTTACACTTACACTTACACTTACACTTACACTCACACTTACACTTACACTTAAACTTACACTTACACTTAAACTTACACTTACACTTACACTTACACTTACACTTACACTTACACTTACACTTACACATACACTTACACTTACACTTACACTTACACTTACACTTACACTCACTACTTACACTTACACTTACACTTACACTTACACTTACACTTACACTTACACTTACACTTACACTTACACTTACACTTACACTTACACTTACACTCACACTTACACTTACACTTACACTTACATTTACACTTACACTTACACTTACACTTACACTTACACTTACACTTACACTTACACTTACACTTACACTTACACTTACAATTACACTTACACTTACACTTACACTTACACTTACACTTACACTTACACTTACACTTACACTTACACTTACACTTACACTTACACTTACACTTACACTTACACTTACACTTACACTTACACTTACACTTACACTTACTCTTACACTTACACTTACACTTACACTTACACTTTGACTTACACTTACACTTACACTTACACTTACAATTACACTTACACTTACACTTACACTTACACTTACACTTACGCTTACACTTACACTTACACTTGCACTTACACTTACACTTACACTCACACTTACACTTACACTCACACTTACACTCACACTTACACTTACACTTACACTTACACTTACACTTACACTTACACTTACACTTACGCTTACACTTACACTTACACTTACACTTACACTTACACTTACACTTACACTTACACTTACACTTACACTTACACTTACATTTACACTTACACTTACATTTACACTTACACTTACACTTACGCTTACACTTACACTTACACTTACACTTACACTTACACTTACACTTACACTTACACTTACACTTACACTTACACTTACACTTACACTTACACTTACACTTACATTTACACTTACACTTACACTTACACTTACACTTACACTTACACTTACACTTACACTTACACTTACACTTACACTTACACTTACGCTTACACTTACACTTACACTTACACTTACACTTACACTTACACTTACACTTACACTTACACTTACACTTACACTTACACTTACACTTACACTTACACTTACACTTACACTTACACCTACACTTACACTTACACTTACACTTACACTTACACTTACACTTACACTTACACTTACACTTACACTTACACTTACACTTACACTTACACTTACACTTACACTTACACTTACACTTACACTTACACTTACACTTACACTTACACTTACACTTACACTTACACTTACACTTACACTTACACTTACACTTACACTTAAACTTACACTTACACTTACACTTCCACTTCCACTTACACTTACACCAACACTTACACTTACACTTACACTTACACTTACACTTACACTTACACTTACACTTACACTTACACTTACACTTACACTTACACTTACACTTACACTTACACTTACACTCACACTTACACTTACACTTACACTTACACTTACACTTACACTTACACTTACACTTACACTTACACTTACACTTACACTTACACTTACACTTACACTTACACTTACACTTACACTTACACTTACACTTACACTTACACTTACACTTACACTTACACTTACACTTACACTTACACTTACACTTACACTTACACTTACACTTACACTTACACTTACACTTACACTTACACTTACACTTACACTTACACTTACACTTACACTTACACTTACACTTACACTTACACTTACACTTACACTTACACTTACACTTACACTTACACTTACACTTACACTTACACTTACACTTACACTTACACTTACACTTACACTTACACTTACACTTTTACTTACACTTACACTTACACTTACACTTACACTTACACTTACACTTACACTTACACTTACACTTACACTTACACTTACACTTACACTTACACTTACACTTACACTTACACTTACACTTACACTTACACTTACACTTACACTTACACTTACACTTACACCTACACTTACACTTACACTTACACTTACACTTACACTTACACTTACACTTACACTTACACTTACACTTACACTTACACTTACACTTACACTTACACTTACACTTACACTTACACTTACACTTACACTTACACTTACACTTACACTTACACTTACACTTACACTTACACTTACACTTACACTTACACTTACACTTACACTTACACTTACACTTACACTTACACTTACACTTACACTTACACTTACACTTACACTTACACTTACACTTACACTTACACTTACACTTACACTTACACTTACACTTACACTTACACTTACACTTACACTTACACTTACACTTACACTTACACTTACACTTACACTTACACTTACACTTACACTTACACTTACACTTACACTTACACTTACACTTACACTTACACTTACACTTACACTTACACTTACACTTACACTCCTACTTACACTTACACTTACACTTACACTTACACTTACACTTACACTTACACTTACACTTACACTTACACTTACACTTACACTTACACTTACACTTACACTTACACTTACACTCACACTTACACTTACACTTAAACTTACACTTACACTTAAACTTACACTTACACTTACACTTACACTTACACTTACACTTACACTTACACTTACACATACACTTACACTTACACTTACACTTACACTTACACTTACACTCACACTTACACTTACACTTACACTTACACTTACACTTACACTTACACTTACACTTACACTTACACTTACACTTACACTTACACTTACACTTACACTCACACTTACACTTACACTTACACTTACATTTACACTTACACTTACACTTACACTTACACTTACACTTACACTTACACTTACACTTACACTTACACTTACACTTACAATTACACTTACACTTACACTTACACTTACCTTACACTTACACTTACACTTACACTTACACTTACACTTACACTTACACTTACACTTACACTTACACTTACACTTACACTTACACTTACACTTACACTTACACTACTTACACTTACACTTACACTTACACTTACACTTTGACTTACACTTACACTTACACTTACACTTACAATTACACTTACACTTACACTTACACTTACACTTACACTTACGCTTACACTTACACTTACACTTGCACTTACACTTACACTTACACTCACACTTACACTTACACTCACACTTACACTCACACTTACACTTACACTTACACTTACACTTACACTTACACTTACACTTACACTTACGCTTACACTTACACTTACACTTACACTTACACTTACACTTACACTTACACTTACACTTACACTTACACTTACATTTACACTTACACTTACATTTACACTTACACTTACACTTACGCTTACACTTACACTTACACTTACACTTACACTTACACTTACACTTACACTTACACTTACACTTACACTTACACTTACACTTACACTTACACTTACACTTACATTTACACTTACACTTACACTTACACTTACACTTACACTTACACTTACACTTACACTTACACTTACACTTACACTTACACTTACGCTTACACTTACACTTACACTTACACTTACACTTACACTTACACTTACACTTACACTTACACTTACACTTACACTTACACTTACACTTACACTTACACTTACACTTACACTTACACTTACACTTACACTTACACTTACACTTACACTTACACTTACACTTACACTTACACTTACACTTACACTTACACTTACACTTACACTTACACTTACACTTACACTTACACTCACACTTACACTTACACTTACACTTACACTTACACTTACACTTACACTTACACTTACACTTACACTTACACTTACACTTACACTTACACTTACACTTACACTTACACTTACACTTACACTTACACTTACACTTACACTTACACTTACACTTACACTTACACTTACACTTACACTTACACTTACACTTACACTTACACTTACACTTACACTTACACTTACACTTACACTTACACTTACACTTACACTTACACTTACACTTACACTTACACTTACACTTACACTTACACTTACACTTACACTTACACTTACACTTACACTTACACTTACACTTACACTTACACTTACACTTACACTTACACTTACACTTACACTTACTTTTACACTTACACTTACACTTACACTTACACTAACACTTACACTTGCACTTGCACTTGCACTTACACTTACACTTACACTCACACTCACACTCACACTTACACTACACTTACACTTACACTTACACTTACACTTACACTTACACTTACACTTACACTTACACTTACACTTACACTTACACTTACACTTACACTTACACTTACACTTACACTTACACTTACACTTACACTACACTTACACTTACACTTACACTTACACTTACACTTACACTTACACTTACACTTACACTTACACTTACACTTACACTTACACTTACACTTACACTTACACTTACACTTACACTTACACTTACACTTACACTTACACTTACACTTACACTTACACTTACACTTACACTTACACTTACACTTACACTTACACTTACACTTACACTTACACTTACACTTACACTTACACTTACACTTACACTTACACTTACACTTACACTTACACTTACACTTACACTTACACTTACACTTACACTTACACTTACACTTACACTTACACTTACACTTACACTTACACTTACACTTACACTTACACTTACACTTACACTTACACTTACACTTACACTTACACTTACACTTACACTTACACTTACACTTACACTTACACTTACACTTACACTTACACTTACACTTACACTTACACTTACACTTAACTTACACTTACACTTACACTTACACTTACACTTACACTTACACTTACACTTACACTTACACTTACACTTACACTTACACTTACACTTACACTTACACTTACACTTACACTTACACTTACACTTACACTTACACTTACACTTACACTTACACTTACACTTACACTTACACTTACACTTACACTTACACTTACACTTACACTTACACTTACACTTACACTTACACTTACACTTACACTTACACTTACACTTACACTTACACTTACACTTACACTTACACTTACACTTACACTTACACTTACACTTACACTTACACTTACACTTACACTTACACTTACACTTACACTTACACTTACACTTACACTTACACTTACACTTACACTTACACTTACACTTACACTTACACTTACACTTACACTTACACTTACACTTACACTTACACTTACACTTACACTTACACTTACACTTACACTTACACTTACACTTACACTTACACTTACACTTACACTTACACTTACACTTACACTTACACTTACACTTACACTTACACTTACACTTACACTTACACTTACACTTACACTTACACTTACACTTACACTTACACTTACACTTACACTTACACTTACACTTACACTTACACTTACACTTACACTTACACTTACACTTACACTTACACTTACACTTACACTTACACTTACACTTACACTTACACTTACACTTACACTTACACTTACACTTACACTTACACTTACACTTACACTTACACTTACACTTACACTTACACTTACACTTACACTTACACTCCTACTTACACTTACACTTACACTTACACTTACAACTACACTTACACTTACACTTACACTTCCACTTACACTCACACTTACACTTACACTTACACTTACACTTACACTCACACTTACACTTCCACTTCCACTTACACTTACACTTACACTTAAACTTACACTTACACTTACACTTACACTTACACTTACACTTACACTTACACTTACACTTACACTTACACTTACACTTACACTTACACTTACACTTACACTTACACTTACACTTACACTTACACTTACACTTACACTTACACTTACACTTACACTTACACTTACACTTACACTTACACTTACACTTACACTTACACTTACACTTACACTTACACTTACACTTACACTTACACTTACACTTACACTTACACTTACACTTACACTTACACTTACACTTACACTTACACTTACACTTACACTTACACTTACACTTACACTTACACTTACACTTACACTTACACTTACACTTACACTTACACTTACACTTACGCTTACACTTGCACTTACACTTACACTTACACTTACACTTGCACTTGCACTTACACTTACACTTACACTCACACTTAAACTTACACTAACACTTACACTTACACTTACACTTACACTTACACTTACACTTACACTTACACTTACACTTACACTTACACTTACACTTACACTTACACTTACACTTACACTTACACTTACACTTACACTTACACTTACACTTACACTTACACTTACACTCACACTTACACTTACACTTACACTTACACTTACACTCACACTTACACTTAAACTTACACTTACACTTACACTTACACTTACACTTACACTTACACTTACACTTACACTTACACTTACACTTACACTTACACTTACACTTACACTTACACTTACACTTACACTTACACTTACACTTACACTTACACTTACACTTACACTTACACTTACACTTACACTTACACTTACACTTACACTTACACTTACACTTACACTTACACTTACACTTACACTTACACTTACACTTACACTTACACTTACACTTACACTTACACTTACACTTACACTTACACTTACACTTACACTTACACTTACACTTACACTTACACTTACACTTACACTTACACTTACACTTACACTTACACTTACACTTACACTTACACTTACACTTACACTTACACTTACACTTACACTTACACTTACACTTACACTTACACTTACACTTACACTTAACACTTACACTTACACTTACACTTACACTTACACTTACACTTACACTTACACTTACACTTACACTTACACTTACACTTACACTTACACTTACACTTACACTTACACTTACACTTACACTTACACTTACACTTACACCTACACCTACACTTACACTTACACTTACACTTACACTTACACTTACACTTACACTTACACTTACACTTACACTTACACTTACACTTACACTTACACTTACACTTACACTTACACTTACACTTACACTTACACTTACACTTACACTTACACTTACACTTACACTTACACTTACACTTACACTTACACTTACACTTACACTTACACTTACACTTACACTTACACTTACACTTACACTTACACTTACACTTACACTTACACTTCTACTTACACTTACACTTACACTTACACCTAACCCCTTACCACACTTACACTTACCCTACCACTACCCTTACACTTACACCTACACTACCACATACACTACACTACCACTTACACTTCCCTACCCTTACACTTACCCTTACACTTCACTACACTAACACTTACACTTACACTTACACTTACACTTACACTTACCCTTACACTTACACTTACACATACACTTACACTTACACTACCCACTACCACTTACACTTACACTTACACTTACACTTACACTTACACTTACACTTACACTTACACTTACACTTACACTTACACTTACACTTACACTTACACTTACACTTACACTTACACTTACACTTACACTTACACTTACACTTACACTTACACTTACACTTACACTTACACTTACACTTACACTTACACTTACACTTACACTTACACTTACACTTACACTTACACTTACACTTACACTTACACTTACACTTACACTTACACTTACACTTACACTTACACTTACACTTACACTTACACTTACACTTACACTTACACTTACACTTACACTTACACTTACACTTACACTTACACTTACACTTACACTTACACTTACACTTACACTTACACTTACACTTACACTTACACTTACACTTACACTTACACTTACACTTACACTTACACTTACACTTACACTTACACTTACACTTACACTTACACTTACACTTACACTTACACTTACACTTACACTTACACTTACACTTACACTTACACTTACACTTACACTTACACTTACACTTACACTTACACTTACACTTACACTTACACTTACACTTACACTTACACTTACACTTACACTTACACTTACACTTACACTTACACTTACACTTACACTTACACTTACACTTACACTTACACTTACACTTACACTTACACTTACACTTACACTGACACTTACACTTACACTTACACTTACACTTACACTTACACTTACACTTACACTTACACTTACACTTACACTTCCACTTACACTTCCACTTACACTTACGCTTACACTTACACTTACACTTACACTTACACTTACACTTACACTTACACTTACACTTACACTTACACTTACACTTACACTTACACTTACACTTACACTTACACTTACACTTACACTTAAACTTACACTTACACTTACACTTACACTTACACTTACACTTACACTTACACTTACACTTACACTTACACTTACACTTACACTTACACTTACACTTACACTTACACTTACACTTACACTTACACTCACACTTACACTTACACTCACACTTACACTTACACTTAAACTTACACTTACACTTAAACTTACACTTACACTTACACTTACACTTATACTTACACTTACACTTACACATACACTTACACTTACACTTACACTTACACTTACACTTACACTCACACTTACACTTACACTTACACTTACACTTACACTTACACTTACACTTACACTTACACTTACACTTACACTTACACTTACACTTACACTTACACTCACACTTACACTTACACTTACACTTACATTTACACTTACACTTACACTTACACTTACACTTACACTTACACTTACACTTACACTTACACTTACACTTACACTTACAATTACACTTACACTTACACTTACACTTACACTTACACTTACACTTACACTTACACTTACACTTACACTTACACTTACACTTACACTTACACTTACACTTACACTTACACTTACACTTACACTTACACTTACACTTACTCTTACACTTACACTTACACTTACACTTACACTTTGACTTACACTTACACTTACACTTACACTTACAATTACACTTACACTTACACTTACACTTACACTTACACTTACGCTTACACTTACACTTACACTTGCACTTACACTTACACTTACACTCACACTTACACTTACACTCACACTTACACTCACACTTACACTTACACTTACACTTACACTTACACTTACACTTACACTTACGCTTACACTTACACTTACACTTACACTTACACTTACACTTACACTTACACTTACACTTACACTTACACTTACATTTACACTTACACTTACATTTACACTTACACTTACACTTACGCTTACACTTACACTTACACTTACACTTACACTTACACTTACACTTACACTTACACTTACACTTACACTTACACTTACACTTACACTTACACTTACACTTACACTTACACTTACACTTACACTTACACTTACACTTACACTTACACTTACACTTACACTTACACTTACACTTACACTTACACTTACACTTACGCTTACGCTTACACTTACACTTACACTTACACTTACACTTACACTTACACTTACACTTACACTTACACTTACACTTACACTTACACTTACACTTACACTTACACTTACAGTTACACTTACACTTACACTTACACTTACACTTACACTTCCACTTACACTTACACTTACACTTACACTTACACTTACACTTACACTTACACTTACACTTACACTTACACTTACACTTACACTTACACTCACACTTACTCTTACACTTACACTTACACTTACACTTACACTTACACTTACACTTACACTTACACTTACACTTACACTTACACTTACACTTACACTTACACTTACACTTACACTTACACTTACACTTACACCTACACTTATACTTACACTTACACTTACACTTACACTTACACTTACACTTACACTTACACTTACACTTACACTTACACTTACACTTACACTTACACTTACACTTACACTTACACTTACACTTACACTTACACTTACACTTACACTTACACTTACACTTACACTTACACTTACACTTACACTTACACTTACACTTACACTTACACTTACACTTACACTTACACTTACACTTACACTTACACTTACACTTACACTTACACTTACACTTACTTTTACACTTACACTTACACTTACACTTACACTAACACTTACACTTGCACTTGCACTTGCACTTACACTTACACTCACACTCACACTCACACTCACACTTACACTAACACTTACACTTACACTTACACTTACACTTACACTTACACTTACACTTACACTTACACTTACACTTACACTTACACTTACACTTACACTTACACTTACACTTACACTTACACTTACACTTACACTTACACTTACACTTACACTTACACTTACACTTACACTTACACTTACACTTACACTTACACTTACACTTACACTTACACTTACACTTACACTTACACTTACACTTACACTTACACTTACACTTACACTTACACTTACACTTACACTTACACTTACACTTACACTTACACTTACACTTACACTTACACTTACACTTACACTTACACTTACACTTACACTTACACTTACACTTACACTTACACTTACACTTACACTTACACTTACACTTACACTTACACTTACACTTACACTTACACTTACACTTACACTTACACTTACACTTACACTTACACTTACACTTACACTTACACTTACACTTACACTTACACTTACACTTACACTTACACTTACACTTACACTTACACTTACACTTACACTTACACTTACACTTACACTTACACTTACACTTACACTTACACTTACACTTACACTTACACTTACACTTACACTTACACTTACACTTACACTTACACTTACACTTACACTTACACTTACACTTACACTTACACTTACACTTACACTTACACTTACACTTACACTTACACTTAGACTTACACTTACACTTACACTTACACTTACACTTACACTTACACTTACACTTACACTTACACTTACACTTACACTTACACTTACACTTACACTTACACTTACACTTACACTTACACCTACACTTACACTTACACTTACACTTACACTTACACTTACACTTACACTTACACTTACACTTACACTTACACTTACACTTACACTTACACTTACACTTACACTTACACTTACACTTACACTTACACTTACACTTACACTTACACTTACACTTACACTTACACTTACACTTACACTTACACTTACACTTACACTTACACTTACACTTACACTTACACTTACACTTACACTTACACTTACACTTACACTTACACTTACACTTACACTTACACTTACACTTACACTTACACTTACACTTACACTTACACTTACACTTACACTTACACTTACACTTACACTTACACTTACACTTACACTTACACTTACACTCCTACTTACACTTACACTTACACTTACACTTACAACTACACTTACACTTACACTTACACTTCCACTTACACTCACACTTACACTTACACTTACACTTACACTTACACTCACACTTACACTTCCACTTCCACTTACACTTACACTTACACTTACACTTAAACTTACACTTACACTTACACTTACACTTACACTTACACTTACACTTACACTTACACTTACACTTACACTTACACTTACACTTACACTTACACTTACACTTACACTTACACTTACACTTACACTTGCACTTACACTTACACTTACACTTACACTTACACTTACACTTACACTTACACTTACACTTACACTTACACTTACACTTACACTTACACTTACACTTACACTTACACTTACACTTACACTTACACTAACACTTACACTTACACTTACACTTACACTTACACTTACACTTACACTTACACTTACACTTACACTTACGCTTACACTTGCACTTACACTTACACTTACACTTACACTTGCACTTACACTTACACTTACACTTACACTCACACTTAAACTTACACTAACACTTACACTTACACTTACACTTACACTTACACTTACACTTACACTTACACTTACACTTACACTTACACTTACACTTACACTTACACTTACACTTACACTTACACTAACACTTACACTTACACTTACACTTACACTCACACTTACACTTACACTTACACTTACACTTACACTCACACTTACACTTAAACTTACACTTACACTTACACTTACACTTACACTTACACTTACACTTACACTTACACTTACACTTACATCTACACTTACACTTACACTTACACTTACACTTACACTTACACTTACACTTACACTTACACTTACACTTACACTTACACTTACACTTACACTTACACTTACACTTACACTTACACTTACACTTACACTTACACTTACACTTACACTTACACTTACACTTACACTTACACTTACACTTACACTTACACTTACACTTACACTTACACTTACACTTACACTTACACTTACACTTACACTTACACTTACACTTACACTTACACTTACACTTACACTTACACTTACACTTACACTTACACTTACACTTACACTTACACTTACACTTACACTTACACTACACTTACACTTACACTTACACTTACACTTACACTTACACTTACACTTACACTTACACTTACACTTACACTTACACTTACACTTACACTTACACTTACACTTACACTTACACTTACACATACACTTACACTTACACTTACACTTACACTTACACTTACACTTACACTACACTTACACTTACACTTACACTTACACTTACACTTACACTTACACTTACACTTACACTTACACTTACACTTACACTTACACTTACACTTACACTTACACTTACACTTACACTTACACTTACACTACACTTACACTTACACCTACACCTACACTTACACTTACACTTACACTTACACTTACACTTACACTTACACTTACACTTACACTTACACTTACACTTACTACACTTACACATACACTTACACTTACACTTACACTTACACTTACACTCACACTTACACTTCTACTTACACTTACACTTACACTTACACTTACACTTACACTTACACTTACACTTACACTTACACTTACACTTACACTCACACTTACACTTCTACTTACACTTACACTTACACTTACACCTTACACTTACACTTACACTTCCACTTACACTTACACTTACACTTACACTTACACTTACACTTACACTTACACTTACACTTACACTTACACTTACACTTACACTTACACTTACACTTACACTTACACTTACACTTACACTTACACTTACACTTACACTTACACTTACACTTACACTTACACTTACACTTACACTTACACTTACAACTTACACTTACACTTACACTTACACTTACACACTTACACCTTACACTTACACTTACACTTACACTTACACTTACACTTACACTTACACTTACACTTACACTTACACTTACACTTACACTTACACTTACACTTACACTTACACTTACACTTACACTTACACTTACACTTACACTTACACTTACACTTACACTTACACTTACACTTACACTTACACTTACACTTACACTTACACTTACACTTACACTTACACTTACACTTACACTTACACTTACACTTACACTTACACTTACACTTACACTTACACTTACACTTACACTTACACTTACACTTACACTTACACTTACACTTACACTTACACTTACACTTACACTTACACTTACACTTACACTTACACTTACACTTACACTTACACTTACACTTACACTTACACTTACACCAACACTTACACTTACACTTACACTTACACTTACACTTACACTTACACTCACACTTACACTTACACTTACACTTACACTTACACTTACACTTACACTTACACTTACACTTACATTTACACTTACACTTACACTTACACTTACACTTACACTTACACTTACACTTACACTTACACTTACACTTACACTTACACTTACACTTACACTTACACTTACACTTACACTTACACTTACACTTACACTTACACTTACACTTACACTTACACTTACACTTACACTTACACTTACACTTACACTTACACTTACACTAACACTAACACTAACACTTACACTTACACTTACACTTACACTTACACTTACACTTACACTTACACTTACACTTACACTTACACTTACACTCACACTTACACTCACACTTACACTTACACTTACACTTACACTTACACTTACACTTACACTTACACTTACACTTACACCTACACTTACACTTACACTTACACTTACACTTACACTTACACTTACACTTACACTTACACTCACACTTACACTTACACTTACACTTACACTTACACTTACACTTACACTTACACTTACACTTACACTTACACTTACACTTACACTTACACTTACACTTACACTTACACTTACACTTACACTTACACTTACACTTACACTTACACTTACACTTACACTTACACTTACACTTACACTTACACTTACACTTACACTTACACTTACACTTACACTTACACTTACACTTACACTTACACTTACACTTACACTTACACTTACACTTACACTTACACTTACACTTACACTTACACTTACACTTACACTTACACTTACACTTACACTTACACTACACTTACACTTACACTTACACTTACACTTACACTTACACTTACACTTACACTTACACTTACACTTACACTTACACTTACACTTACACTTACACTTACACTTACACCTACACTTACACTTACACTTACACTTACACTTACACTTACACTTACACTTACACTTACACTTACACTTACACTTACACTTACACTTACACTTACACTTACACTTACACTTACACTTACACTTACACTTACACTTACACTTACACTTACACTTACACTTAAACTTACACTTACACTTACACTTACACTTACACTTACACTTACACTTACACTTACACTTACACTTACACTTACACTTACACTTACACTTACACTTACACTTACACTTACACTTACACTTACACTTACACTTACACTTACACTTACACTTACACTTACACTTACACTTACACTTACACTTACACTTACACTTACACTTACACTTACACTTACACTTACACTTACACTTACACTCACACTCACACTCACACTTACACTTACACTGACACTTACACTAACACTTACACTCACACTTACACTTACACTTACACTTACACTTACACTTACACTTACATTTACGCTTACACTTACACTTACGCTTACACTTACACTTACACTTACACTTACACTTACACTTGCACTTACACTTACACTTACACTTACACTTACACTTACACTTACACTTACACTTACACTTACACTTACATTTACACTTACACTTACACTTACACTTACACTTACACTTACACTTACACTTACACTTACACTTACACTTACACTTACACTTACACTTACACTTACACTTACACTTACACTTACACTTACACTTACACTTACACTTACACTTACACTTACACTTACACTCACACTTACACTTACACTTACACTTACACTTACACTTACACTTACACTTACACTTACACTTACACTTACACTTACACTTACACTTACACTTACACTTACACTTACACTTACACTTACACTTACACTTACACTTACACTTACACTTACACTTACACTTACACTCACACTTACACTTACACTTACACTTACACTTACACTTACACTTACACTTACACTTACACTTACACTTACACTTACACTTACACTTACACTTACACTTACACTTACACTTACACTTACACTTACACTTACACTTACACTTACACTTACACTTACACTTACACTTACACTTACACTTACACTTACACTTACACTTACACTTACACTTACACTTACACTTACACTTACACTTACACTTACACTTACACTTACACTTACACTTACACTTACACTTACACTTACACCTACACCTACACTTACACTTACACTTACACTTAAACTTACACTTACACTTACACTTACACTTACACTTACACTTACACTTACACTTACACTTACACTTACACTTACACTTACACTTACACTTACACTTACACTTACACTTACACTTACACTTACACTCACACTTACACTTACACTTACACTTACACTTACACTTACACTTACACTTACACTTACACTTACACTTACACTTACACTTACACTTACACTTACACTTACACTTACACTTACACTTACACTTACACTTCTACTTACACTTACACTTACACTTACACTTACACCTACACTTACACTTACACTTACACTTCCACTTACACTTACACTTACACTTACACTTACACTTACACTTACACTTACACTTACACTTACACTTACACTTACACTTACACTTACACTTACACTTACACTTACACTTACACTTAAACTTACACTTACACTTACACTTACACTTACACTTACACTTACACTTACACTTACACTTACACTTACACTTACACTTACACTTACACTTACACATACACTTACACTTACACTTACACTTACACTTACACTTACACTTACACTTACACTTACACTTACACTTACACTTACACTTACACTTACACTTACACTTACACTTACACTTACACTTACACTTACACTTACACTTAAACTTACACTTACACTTACACTTACACTTACACTTACACTTACACTTACACTTACACTTACACTTACACTTACACTTACACTTACACTTACACTTACACTTACACTTACACTTACACTTACACTTACACTTACACTTACACTTACACTTACACTTACACTTACACTTACACTTACACTTACACTTACACTTACACTTACACTTACACTTACACTTACACTTACACTTACACTTACACTTACACTTACACTTACACTTACACTTACACTTACACTTACACTTACACTTACACTTACACTTACACTTACACTTACACTTACACTTACACTTACACTTACACTTACACTTACACTTACACTTACACTTACACTTACACTTACACTTTCACTTACACTTACACTTACACTTACACTTACACTTACACTTACACTTACACTTACACTTACACTTACACTTACACTTACACTTACACTTACACTCCTACTTACACTTACACTTACACTTACACCTACACTTACACTTACACTTACACTTCCACTTACACTTACACTTACACTTACACTTACACTTACACTTACACTTACACTCACACTTACACTTCCACTTACACTTACACTTACACTTACACTTACACTTAAACTTACACTGACACTTACACTTACACTTACACTTACACTTACGCTTACACTTACACTTACACTTACACTTACACTTACACTTACACTTACACTTACACTTACACTTACGCTTACACTTACACTTACACTTACACTTGCACTTGCACTTACACTTACACTTACACTCACACTTACACTTACACTAACACTTACACTTACACTTACACTTACACTTACACTTACACTTACACTTACACTTACACTTACACTTACACTTACACTTACACTTACACTTACACTTACACTTACACTTACACTTACACTTACACTTACACTTACACTTACACTTACACTTACACTTACACTTACACTTACACTTACACTTACACTTACACTTACACTTACACTTCCACTTACACTTACACTTACACTTACACTTACACTTACACTTACACTTACACTTACACTTACACTTACACTTACACTTACACTTACACTTACACCTACACTAACACTTACACTTACACTTACACTTACACTTACACTTACACTTACACTTACACTTACACTTACACTTACACTTACACTTACACTTACACTTACACTTACACTTACACTTACACTTAAACTTACACTTACACTTACACTTACACTTACACTTACACTTACACTTACACTTACACTTACACCAACACTTACACTTACACTTACACTTACACTTACACTGACACTTACACTCACACTTACACTTACACTTACACTTACACTTACACTTACACTTACACTTACACTTACACTTACATTTACACTTACACTTACACTTACACTTACACTTACACTTACACTTACACTTACACTTACACTTACACTTACACTTACACTTACACTTACACTTACACTTACACTTACACTTACACTTACACTTACACTTACACTTACACTTACACTTACACTTACACTTACGCTTACACTTACACTTACACTTACACTTACACTTACACTTACACTAACACTAACACTAACACTTACACTTACACTTACACTTACACTTACACTTACACTTACACTTACACTTACACTTACACTTACACTTACACTCACACTTACACTCACACTTACACTTACACTTACACTTACACTTACACTTACACTTACACTTACACTTACACTTACACTTACACTTACACTTACACTTACACTTACACCTACACTTACACTTACACTTACACTTACACTTACACTTACACTTACACTTACACTTACACTTACACTTACACTTACACTTACACTTACACTTACACTTACACTTACACTTACACTTACACTTACACTTACACTTACACTTACACTTACACTTACACTTACACTTACACTTACACTTACACTTACACTTACACTTACACTTACACTTACACTTACACTTACACTTACACTTACACTTACACTTACACTTACACTTACACTTACACTTACACTTACACTTACACTTACACTTACACTTACACTTACACTTACACTTACACTTACACTTACACTTACACTTACACTTACACTTACGCTTACACTTACACTTACACTTACACTTACACTTACACTTACACTTACACTTACACTTACACTTACACTTACACTTACACTTACACTTACACTTACACTTACACTTACACTTACACTTACACTTACACTTACACTTACACTTACACTTACACTTACACTTACACTTACACTTACACTTACACTTACACTTACACTTACACTTACACTTACACTTACACTTACACTTACACTTACACTTACACTTACACTTACACTTACACTTACACTTACACTTACACTTACACTTACACTTACACTTACACTTACACTTACACTTACACTTACACTTACACTTACACTTACACTTACACTTAAACTTACACTTACACTTACACTTACACTTACACTTACACTTACACTTACACTTACACTTACACTTACACTTACACTTACACTTACACTTACACTTACACTTACACTTACACTTACACTTACACTTACACTTACACTTACACTTACACTTACACTTACACTTACACTTACACTTACACTTACACTTACACTTACACTTACACTTACACTTACACTTACACTCACACTCACACTCACACTTACACTTACACTGACACTTACACTAACACTTACACTCACACTTACACTTACACTTACACTTACACTTACACTTACACTTACACTTACGCTTACACTTACACTTACGCTTACACTTACACTTACACTTACACTTACACTTACACTTGCACTTACACTTACACTTACACTTACACTTACACTTACACTTACACTTACACTTACACTTACACTTACACTTACACTTACACTTACATTTACACTTACACTTACACTTACACTTACACTTACACTTACACTCACACTTACACTTACACTTACACTTACACTTACACTTACACTTACACTTACACTTACACTTACACTTACACTTACACTTACACTTACACTTACACTTACACTTACACTTACACTTACACTTACACTTACACTTACACTTACACTTACACTTACACTTACACTTACACTTACACTTACACTTACACTTACACTTACACTTACACTTACACTTACACTTACACTTACACTTACACTTACACTTACACTTACACTTACACTTACACTTACACTTACACTTACACTTACACTTACACTTACACTTACACTTACACTTACACTTACACTTACACTTACACTTACACTTACACTTACACTTACACTTACACTTACACTTACACTTACACTTACACTTACACTTACACTTACACTTACACTTACACTTACACTTACACTTACACTTACACTTACACTTACACTTACACTTACACTTACACTTACACTTACACTTACACTTACACTTACACTTACACTTACACTTACACTTACACTGACACTTACACTTACACTTACACTTACACTTACACTTACACTTACACTTACACTTACACTTACACTTACACTTACACTTACACTTACACTTACACTTACACTTACACTTACACTTACACTCACACTTACACTTACACTTACACTTACACTTACACTTACACTTACACTTACACTTACACTTACACTTACACTTACACTTACACTTACACTTACACTTACACTTACACTTACACTTACACTTACACTTACACTTACACTTACACTTACACTTACACTTACACTTACACTTACACTTACACTTACACTTACACTTACACTTACACTTACACTTACACTTACACTTACACTTACACTTACACTTAAACTTACACTTACACTTACACTTACACTTACATTTACACTTACACTTACACTTACACTTACACTTACACTTACACTTACACTTACACCTACACTTACACTTACACTTACACTTACACTTACACTTACACTTACACTTACACTTACACTTACACTTACACTTACACTTACACTTACACTTACACTTACACTTACACTTACACTTACACTTACACTTACACTTACACTTACACTTACACTTACACTTACACTTACACTTACACTTACACTTACACTTACACTTACACTTACACTTACACTTACACTTACACTTACACTTACACTTACACTTACACTTACACTTACACTTACACTTACACTTACACTTACACTTACACTTACACTTACACTTACACTTACACTTACACTTACACTTACACTTACACTTACACTTACACTTACACTTACACTTACACTTACACTTACACTTACACTTACACTTACACTTACACTTACACTTACACTTACACTTACACTTACACTTACACTTACACTTACACTTACACTTACACTTACACTTACACTTACACTTACACTTACACTTACACTTACACTTACACTTACACTTACACTTACACTTACACTTACACTTACACTTACACTTACT
>CAXAQZ010001193.1:0-5000 GCA_963971145.1 Sussaba pulchella | reverse complement strand
TCCGAGTGCGATCGGTCTACGCGTCAACTCAATGTACATGCGATCGGTCTACGCAACGAACAACTCTGCCCGCGGTCGGTCTACGCGTGGATTTGAAATTCCTCTTTCGTTTTTCGATACCAATTTCTTTCATCAATTTATTAGAACAAATTTAAGGTAAAATTAATTTTCGCGTTTCATGAAAAAAAAAATTTTTTTTTTCGAATTTCAAAAAAACCGATCGGTCTACCCCTGGAATAATTTTAATGTTCTTATTATTTTACAACCAAATTTTTTTATTTCTTTTCGGGTTTAAGAAAAAGCGGTCGATCTACGGGTAAAAATTTAAGGTTTATTCATTTCATTCCGATGGAAAAATAATTTGAAAAAAAAAATTTTTAAGCACGTTTTGATATTGATTGTTACGTTAATGCGATAAGAAGGAAGTTATGTTCTTTTACTTTTCGAGAAAGCGAGTTTTTCGATACCAATTTTTTTTCATCAATTTATTAGAATAAATTTTTGGTCAAAATGGTTTTCGCGTTTCATGAAGAAAATTTTTTTTCTTTCGAATTTCAGAAAAACCGATCGGTCTACGCCTGGAATAATTTTCATGTTCTTATTATTTTACAAACGAAATTTTTTTTTTTTTTTTGGTTTCAAGAAAAAGCGGTCGATCTACGGGTAAAAAATGAAGGTTTATTTATTTCATTTCGATGAAAAAACAATTTGGAAAAAAAAAATTTTTTAACCACGTTTTGATATTGATTGTTACATTAATACGATAAGAAGAAAGTTATTTTCTTTTACTCTTCGAAAAAGCGATCGGTCTACGCGTCGAGCAACTCTGGTCGCGGTCGGTCTACGCGTGGATTATTCCCGAGTGCGATCGGTCTACGCGTCAACTCAATGTACATGCGATCGGTCTACGCGTCGAACAACTCTGGTCGCGGTCGGTCTACGCGTGGATTATTTCCGAGTGCGGTCGGTCTACGCGTCAACTCAATATACATGCGATCGGTCTACGTGTGGATTTTAAATTCCTCTTTCGTTTTTCGATATCAATTTTTTTCATCAATTCATTAGAATAAATTTTAGGTCAAATTGGTTTTCGCGTTTCATGAAAAATTTTTTTCTTCATTTTTGAATTTCAAAAAAACCGATCGGTCTACGCCTGGAATCATTTTAATATTCTTATTATTTTACAACCGAATTTTTTTTTTTTTTTGGGTTCAAGAAAAAAAGGTCGATCTACGGGTAAAAATTTAAGGTTTATTCATTTCATTCCGATGGAAAATAATTTAAAAAAAAAAATTTTTAAGCACGTTTTGATATTGATTATTACGTTAATGCGATAAGAAGAAAGTTATGTTCTTTTACTTTTCGAGAATGCGATCGGTCTACGCGTCGAACAACTCTGGTCGCGGTCGGTCTACGCGTGGATTATTTCCGAGGGCGATCGGTCTACGCGTCAACTCAATGTACATGCGATCGGTCTACGCGTCGAACAACTCTGGTTGCGGTCGGTCTACGCGTGGATTATTCCGGAGTGCGGTCGGTCTACGCGTCAACTCAATGTACATGCGATCGGTCTACGTGTGGATTTTAAAATCCTCTTTCGTTTTTCGATACCAATTTTTTTTTATCAATTTATTAGAATAAATTTTAGGTCAAAATGGTTTTCGCGTTTCATGAAAGAAATTTTTTTTTTTTTTCGAATTTCAGAAAAACCGATCGGTCTACGCCTGGAATAATTTTAATGTTCTTATTATTTTACAAACGAATTTTTTTTTTTTTTCTTTGGTTTCAAGAAAAAGCGGTCGATCTACGGTCGAAAAATGAAGGTTTATTTATTTCATTTCGATGAAAAAATAATTTGAAAAAAAATTTTTTAACCACGTTTTGATATTGATTGTTACGTTAATGCGATAAGAAGAAAGTTATGTTTTTTTACTTTTCGAGAAAGCGATCGGTCTACGCGTCGAACAACTCTGGTCGCGGTCGGTCTACGCGTGGATTATTCCCGAGTGCGATCGGTCTACGCGTCAACTCAATGTACATGCGATCGGTTTACGCGTCGAACAACTCTGGTCGCGGTCGGTCTACGCGTGGATTATTTCCGAGTGCGGTCGGTCTACGCGTCAACTCAATATACATGCGATCGGTCTACGTGTGGATTTTAAATTCCTCTTTCGTTTTTCGATATCAATTTTTTTCATCAATTCATTAGAATAAATTTTAGGTCAAATTTTTTTTCGCGTTTCATGAAAAAATTTTTTCTTCATTTTCGAATTTCAAAAAAACCGATCGGTCTACGCCTGGAATCATTTTAATGTTCTTATTATTTTACAACCGAATTTTTTTTTTTTTTTTTTGGGTTCAAGAAAAAAAGGTCGATCTACGGGTAAAAATTTAAGGTTTATTCATTTCATTCCGATGGAAAAATAATTAAAAAAAAAAAATTTTTAAGCACGTTTCGATATTGATCGTTACGTTAATGCGATAAGAAGAAAGTTATGTTCTTTTACTTTTCGAGAATGCGATCGGTCTACGCGTCGAACAACTCTGGTCGCGGTCGGTCTACGAGTGGATTATTTCCGAGGGCGATCGGTCTACGCGTCAACCCAATGTACATGCGATCGGTCTACGCGTCGAACAACTCTGGTCGCGGTCGGTCTACGCGTGGATTATTCCCGAGTGCGGTCGGTCTACGCGTAAACTCAATGTACACGCGATCGGTCTACGTGTGGATTTTAAAATCCTCTTTCGTTTTTCGATACCAATTTTTTTTTCATTAATTTATTAGAATAAATTTTAGGTCAAAATGGTTTTCGCGTTTCATGAAAGAAATTTTTTTTTTTTTTTCGAATTTCAGAAAAACCGATCGGTCTACGCCTGGAATAATTTTTAATGTTCTTATTATTTTACAAACGAATTTTTTTTTTTTTTTTTGTTTGGTTTCAAGAAAAAAGCGGTCGATCTACGGTCGAAAAATGAAGGTTTATTTATTTCATTTCGATGAAAAAATAATTTTTAAAAAAACTTTTTAACCACGTTTAGATATTGATTGTTACGTTAATGCGATAAGAAGAAAGTTATGTTTTTTTACTTTTCGAGGGAAAGCGATCGGTCTACGCGTCGAACAACTCTGGTCGCGGTCGGTCTACGCGTGGATTATTCCCGAGGTGCGGTCGGTCTACGCGTCAACTCAATGTACATGCGATCGGTCTACGTGTGGATTTTTAAATTCCTCTTTCGTTTTTCGATATCAATTTTTTTCATCAATCCATTAGAATAAATTTTAGGTCAAATTTTTTTTTTCGCGTTTCATGAAAATTTTTTTTTTCTTCATTTTCGAATTTCAGAAAAAACCGATCGGTCTACGCCTGGAATAATTTTAATGTTCTTATTATTTTACAAACGAATTTTTTTTTTTTTTTTTTTTTGGTTTCAAGAAAAAAGCGGTCGATCTACGGTCGAAAAATGAAGGTTTATTTATTTCATTTCGATGAAAAAAATAATTTGAAAAAAAAATTTTTTAACCACGTTTTTGATATTGATTGTCACGTCAATGCGATAAGAAGAAAGTTATGTTTTTTTTACTTTTCGAGGGGAAAGCGATCGGTCTACGCGTCGAACAACTCTGGTCGCGGTCGGTCTACGCGTGGATTATTCCCGAGTGCGATCGGTCTACGCGTCAACTCAATGTACATGCGATCGGTCTACGCGTCGAACAACTCTGGTCGCGGTCGGTCTACGCGTGGATTATTTCCGAGTGCGGTCGGTCTACGCGTCAACTCAATATACATGCGATCGGTCTACGTGTGGGATTTCAAATTACTCTTTCGTTTTTCGATATCAATTTTTTTCATCAATTCATTAGAATAAATTTTAGGTCAAATTTTTTTTTCGCGTTTCATGAAAAATTTTTTTCTTCATTTTCGAATTTCAAAAAAAACCGATCGGTCTACGCCTGGAATCATTTTAATGTTCTTATTATTTTACAACCGAATTTTTTTTTTTTTTTTTTTTTTGGGTTCAAGAAAAAAAAGGTCGATCTACGGGTAAAAATTTAAGGTTTTATTCATTTTATTCCGATGGAAAAAATAATTTTAAAAAAAAAATTTTTTAAGCACGTTTTGATATTGATCGTTGCGTTAATGCGATAAGAAGAAAGTTATGTTCTTTTACTTTTCGAGGAATGCGATCGGTCTACGCGTCGAACAACTCTGGTCGCGGTCGGTCTACGCGTGGATTATTTCCGAGGGCGATCGGTCTACGCGTCAACCCAATGTACATGCGATCGGTCTACGCGTCGAACAACCCTGGTCGCGGTCGGTCCTACGCGTGGATTATTCCCGAGTGCGGTCGGTCTACGCGTAAACTCAATGTACATGCGATCGGTCCTACGTGTGGATTTTAAAATCCTCTTTCGTTTTTCGATACCAATTTTTTTTCATCAATTTATTAGAATAAATTTTAGGTCAAAATGGTTTTCGCGTTTCATGAAAAAAATTTTTTTTTTTTTTTCGAATTTCAGAAAAAACCGATCGGGTCTACGCCTGGAATAATTTTAATGTTCTTATTATTTTACAAACGAATTTTTTTTTTTTTTTTTTTTTGGTTTCAAGAAAAAGCGGTCGATCTACGGTCGAAAAATGAAGTTTTATTTATTTCATTTCGATGAAAAAATTATTTGAAAAAAAAATTTTTTTAACCACGTTTTTGATATTGATTGTCACGTTAATGCGATAAGAAGAAAGTTATGTTTTTTTTACTTTTCGAGGAAAGCGATCGGTCTACGCGTCGAACAACTCTGGTCGCGGTCGGTCTACGCGTGGATTATTCCCGAGTGCGATCGGTCTACGCGTCAACTCAATGTACATGCGATCGGTCTACGCGTCGAACAACTCTGGTCGCGGGTCGGTCTACGCGTGGATTATTTCCGAGTGCGGTCGGTCTACGCGTCAACTCAATATACATGCGATCGGTCTACGTGTGGATTTTAAATTCCTCTTTCC
>CAXAQZ010001192.1:0-27000 GCA_963971145.1 Sussaba pulchella | reverse complement strand
ACACTTACACTTACACTTACACTTACACTTACACTTACACTTACACTTACACTTACACTTACACTTACACTTACACTTACACTTACACTTACACTTACACTTACACTTACACTTACACTTACACTTACACTTACACTTACACTTACACTTACACTTACACTTACACTTACACTTACACTTACACTTACACTTACACTTACACTTACACTTACACTTACACTTACACTTACACTTACACTTACACTTACACTTACACTTACACTTACACTTACACTTACACTTACACTTACACTTACACTTACACTTACACTCACACTTACACTTACACTTACACTTACAACCCCGCCACTGCCGGTCCCAAGCCCGGGACCCATCTTGCAAGAGGTGGCCGAGGGGGAGGGGGAGGAGTAACACCTCGCTATAAAAAACCTTGGTCCATCTGGCTCCGGATGGTAGCACCAAGTATGGGCCCCTGCCTCGGGTTACAGGCTAGGGGAAGAAACCTCGAAATCAAATCAAGTATGAGTGATAGGAAGAAGAAGCCATCGTTTACGGTGCAGGGGCTCGGATCCCCAGTACCGGCGCTGTCAGGGAGTGAGCAAGCGGGCTCCCGGGCGTCGTCATCTTACGACCGCAGTGCTGCAGGGGTGGGTGCTTTGGCCCCTGGAGCATCAAATGTGACAAGCAATAGCAACACGGAGAAGACATCACCGGCTAGCACGCCGGATGCTCATACCCCGATAGGTGCCCGCGGGTTACTGACTGATGCGCGAGCATCTCTCAGCCAGCCCCGGGTCCAACTTACGATGTCTCGGGACACGGCCATCAGCCTCGAAGACGACAAGCTCGGAGAGCTCCAAGCTCTTCTGACGGAAACCATCAGGTTAATAAAAACGAAGCGAACTGTCCCCACGGAAGTTACGAACAACGTTAAGGAGGCCCTCGCTCTGACCGCGGAGGCCCTCACCCACCGGAAATCCTGGAAGGACGAGCAACGGAAGCTCACCCTCGCTGAGGCCAGGGAATGCGGGGTACCGCGGCAAGCCGCGACACCATGCACTTCGAAGAACAAACGCCCGGCACCCAGCCCACCGCTCGGGCCAGAGGAAGACAACCGCACAGGCAACAAGGGAGGTTTCACCTCAGTTAGCAGGAAAAAGAAGAAGCGCATTGGGTCATCTACCGAGGCCTCGGCCACACAACAACCTATGTCGAGCCCATCAAACCCGCAAGCCTCGCCCCCCGCGCACCGGAAAGCAAAAAGAAAAAAGGCAACAGCCCCGGGCGCCCGCGGTAATGCCTTACTGATAAAGCCCGCGCAGGGAAGGTCCTACGCGGACTTACTCAGGGACATTAAGGCCAAGGTTAACCCGGAGCAGCACCAGGCGATCATCCGCTCCATCCGCGAGACCAGGGACGGAGACATCCTACTAGAGATGGATCGCAAATCGGACAACTGCCCAACTTTCACCGAAGCGATAAAGGTGGTGGTCGGGGAACAAGGCTCGGTCAAGAGTCTAGCCCCGACCCATACCATAGAGATCCGGGATATTGACTCCTCCACGGACGAGGCAGAGGTACACAACGCCCTAGTGCGAGACCTCGACGACACGGCGAATATCAAAAGAATCGGGCTCTCGAAGAACGCCTTTCGAGGGCAACGCACGGCGTTCGTAGAACTCGACGGGAAAAGAGCCCAAAAAATGCTTGCGTGCGGCCGCATAAAGGTCGGGTGGGTCATCTGCCGAATCAGGCGGCATGAGTCCATCCAGAGGTGCTACAGATGCCTCGGATATGGCCACCTGTCCAACCGATGCACTGGCCCTGACCGCAGCAAGCTGTGCTACAAGTGTGGCGAAGCGGACCACAAAGCAGTGGCATGCAACCGACCACCAAGCTGCATACTCTGTGCGGCAACCGAGAACCAAGGGCTCGAAACCGATCACGTGCCCGGAGCGGGACGGTGCGCAGCATATCGAAGCGCGATGAAAGGAGTATCCACCGGTCAGAGATGACGACCTTTTTGCAATGTAACTTGGCAAGGGGGTGGACTGCTCAGGCGTTACTGCGCCAGTTCATCTCCGATAACCCCATCGACATCTGTATCATATCAGAGCAGTACACGAACCTACCGAAGGCATCATGGCTCTCTGACACGTCGAACACGGCAGCGATCTGGGTAGTTAGCCCAACCCTGCACCCAATGAGCAGCGGGCGCAGCGACGGTTTTACCTGGGCAAAGTTCCGAGACTTCACCCTGATAAGCTGCTACCTCTCGCCAAATCAAGGCATCCTGGCATTCAAACGCAAGCTCGCCGATCTCGAGGACACCATTCGGCGTATTGGCGGCGAAGTTATCGTGGCCGGTGACTTCAATGCCAAGTCGACAGAGTGGGGAATGGAGTGGAGCGATACCAGAGGAAACGAGCTGGCAGACATGGCCGCACGACTCGACCTGACCACGCTGAACGAGGGCTACGTTTCCACCTTTAGAAGACCGGGCTGCCGAGAGTCGATCCTCGACATCACTTTCGCTTCACCGGAGACCGCTGCGGACGTATGGGATTAGAGGGTCCTGGAGGATTATAACTCCAGCGACCACCAATATATTCAGTTCTCGACCGGCACCGTGCCGACCAACGGCACGAGACAGAAAGAAGAGCGGCGACGATGGAACGATCGGAAGCTGAATGAGACAAAACTCATCAACTCCCTAAAGAACCAGGCACAACAACACGCCTGCGAACCAGCCGATACGAGGCAAGACGTAGAGAATCTCGTGGAAAAAACAATGGCTGCCATCTCGACCGCCTGCGACGCTTCCATGCCAGCCAGGAACACACGCGAGAAAAGGCGCGCAAACTACTGGTGGAACGATGAGATCAGTGAGCTTCGGAAAAAGTGCCTGGCGCTGCGGCGCCAGTCCGTCAGGGCCAACCGCAGGCGACAGACTGGCCAACAGGACACTCTCCTCGCCGAACTCGATAGCGCCAAGAAAACCCTGAAACGGGCGATCAAAAAAAGCAAAAACCAGTGCTGGAGAAACCTATGCGACGAGCTGGACGAGGACCCTTGGGGCAAGGCCTACCAGATCGCAGTCAAGGGCCTGGGCAAGCAAAGCCACATACCTCCTATGGAGCCAGCTACCATCGAAAGGATCATCAGCGATCTCTTCCCCCAGCATCCACGGAGGATACCTAGAGGAAACTCGTCGACCGCGCGCGGACCGCCCTTCACAACGGCAGAGCTCCAGGACGCTGCCAAGTCCTTGAAACCAGGCAGAGCACCTGGTCCGGACGGCATCCCTGTCAACGCCATCAAGTGTATATCCAGGGAGTACCCCGAGATACTCCTTACTATGTACAACGCATGCCTCGCAACAGGCACATTCAGCCGCCGATGGAAGCGCCAACGACTTGTTCTTCTGGACAAAGGGAAGGGTCCACCAGTGACGTCTTCATCGTATAGGCCGCTCTGCTTGCTGGACGTCGCAGGCAAGCTCCTAGAAAAAATGATCAAGGGACGCCTTACGGAGGCAATAGACGAAGCCGGAGGTCTATCGAGCAATCAGCACGGCTTCCGCAAGAAGAAATCGACAATCACCGCGATTGACCAGGCCATCTCCATAGTGAAGAAAGCCTGGTCTGGCAACTACCAAACCAAAAAGGCGTGCATACTGCTCACCTTCGACGTGCAGAACGCGTTTAACTCTGTGGGCTGGGAAGACATACTGGACGCGCTGAAGACTGACTTCAGCATCGACCAGTATATCCTCGACATAGTGGACGATTACTTCCGAGATCGCCTCCTCGAGTATGACACAACAGATGGAGCCCGAACGATGGAGGTCACTGCCGGTGTCCCGCAGGGGGCAGTCCTGGGCCCTGAGTTCTGGAACATAAGATACGACGACCTGCTGGCCACTAACTTTATGCGCGAAACACATCTAGTCGGATACGCCGATGACATTGCCGGTATTGTCATCGCGGACAGCACCGAGGACGCACGGCGGAAAATTGGCCACCTGGTCAGACGAATAGGTGCCTGGCTAGGTAGCCATGGGCTCAAGCTAGCAGCCAGCAAGACGGAGATGGTGGTCCTCACGAGGCAACGTTGGTTTGAGAAACCCTTCGCAATAAACATCGGCGAAGCGCTCGTCGAGGCCAAGAGATCGGTCCGGTATCTCGGCCTCCAGCTCGACGAGAAGCTAACCTTCGGAGAACACATACAACGAACAGCTGACAAAGCCAACGGTGCCGCGGCCAAGCTCTCGAGGATCATGAAAAACATCGGGGGCCCGCGCTACGCGAAACGGAGGCTACTGATGAGTACCGTAAACTCCATCATCCTGTACGGTGCAGAAATCTGGGCGGTTCAACTCGCGTACGAAAGTCATCGGCGCAAACTGGCTGCAGTGCAAAGACGCGCCGCCCTCCGAGTCGCTTGTGCATATCGCACGGTCTCGGAATCAGCGATTCTGGTAGTCGCTAAGACGCCCCCCATCGACCTCTTGGCCAAGGAGCGAAGGAGTCTCCACCAAGTGCGGACAGCGAATCCCCTGGTCGACGGCGCCGGGGAACTCGAACGGGCGAAGACCATTGGAGAATGGGAGCACAGGTGGCAGAATAGCGAAACCGGAAGGTGGACGGCTAAACTTATACCCAGCTTAAGGACCTGGATCAGATGCGAACACGTAGACACCAACTTCTACTTAACACAGCTCCTCACGGGCCACGGCGCTTTTAACGCGTACCTGCACCGAATGGGCCTCATCGACAGCCCACTGTGCAGCTACTGCCCGACCAAACTCGACGACGCTCAACACACTTTCTTTCACTGCGACAGATGGGCGGAAGAACGAAGAGCAGCAACAGATGCAATCGGAGAAGCCCTGCACCCTGAGAATCTGGTCCCCCACATGATCGGCTTTAAGCCGAAATGGGAGGCCATTATGAAATTCGCGGAGGAGGTGCTGAAGGCCAAGAGGCTCGAGCAGCAACCAACGAGGGCGGGCGCTTAGGGGCGCAATCAGGGGTTGGACTGAAGTAATGCGAAAGCGGTTTCCGGTCTAACCTCCTTCACCACCGTGAAGGAAGGCAGAGGAATGTTTTTAGTCAGTAAAAATCTGACACTACCAACAACACAACAACTCTTGTTGGTGTCTTTTCGAAGATTTTTGAACCTCTGAAAAAAAAAAAAAAAAAAAAAAAAAAAAAAACACTTACACTTACACTTACACTTACACTTACACTTACACTTACACTTACACTTACACTTACACTTACACTTACACTTACACTTACACTTACACTTACACTTACACTTACACTTACACTTACACTTACACTTACACTTACACTTACACTTACACTTACACTTACACTTACACTTACACTTACACTTACACTTACACTTACACTTACACTTACACTTACACGTGGGATGTTAATGACTTTACCTCCTCGTGGTACATCCTGGATAACGCTAAAATAATCAATGGAAAAATTGTGTTCTAACCTGGAAATTATGAATTTTATCGGAAAAAGTTTTTTACAAAAGTTGTCAGTTTTGACATGACAAAATTTTTGATGCGAAAAAAAAAGTATGGTTCCATTTTAAAAAAACATGTTTGCCACCTTAAAATCGCCATTTTGGATTTTCGACCGAAAAAAAAAAAATTTTTGTCCGTCCCCCTCCAGGCCCTTCAAGTTTTGTCGTACTAAATTTTCGATCGGAGTAGTATTTTTCGAGATAAATTAAATGTAAGATTAAAATTGGACACCCTGTATATTGTGAGACCGGTGCTTATTTTTTGAATTTATATTTGTCGAATAAACACCACACCCGGCGCGGCCTGGGTCAAGGGCTGCCGGGGCTCTGAGGAATATATTATTTTATACTTATGTGGGCGCCAATTGATTTTTATAAAACTAATAAATTATTATTTTGACGATTATCAAATTACGTTTGCGCGACTAATCAGACAAGACCTATCTCAGGGGGATCCACTGGAAGACCCGAGGAAAGGATAGATTGCACAATAGCGAAAGAGAGGGTAACAAATCCAAGCGAGAGTAATAAGAATTCGACTTACTTGTTGAAATATATATTTGATTGGTCCTTGGTTCCTTTTGACGATATAATAGTCGTCGGTTTATAACGATTTTCCTCCTCCGTGACAGTTTACAATACGAATTGACGATTTACAGTAGGTTATTAATTTCGGGTTACGAGACTCCTCGAGGGTTGACCTGCGTTGACCAAGACGTACAACGACGAAGTGAAGCTTCTTGGTCGATCGATTACGATGTCGATCGAATATTCGGCGTCTTGCCTGGAGAAGTCCCGTGACGTAACTCGCGACGGCAGCCAATCGGGCGCCTACATTGCCCGCTGGCAATCTCGTTGCGTGGTGTGGCCCTACCGTGATACGGGAGGACCCGACGCCAGGGCGTGACGCTCGAAGGCCCACATATTGTCGATTCATGCGGATTTGAATATTTAAAATTTCTGACTATCCCTTAAAATATAAACGCTCGAGGAGTCGGATCGAGGGCGTGACGTCGAGGAATAAATGATTTTACTGCCGGACTTATTTTCCGGTCACATTCTCCCCTCTCGAACCTTGACGTCACGGGCGCGACTTGCTTGTAAATTGTCAAGAATGGTTTATTGTTAAGCAAGACGAAACTCATAGTCCCACCCGGATCATCCCTTATCATGAATTAATTGACAAGCCCCTCCACCATTGTGCGATCTTATTGGGAGAAGGATAGAAAGTCGACTAGAGATTGACATAGAGGAGAACGTGGACATTGATATATTTTTAAGCGACGTCAGTTGAGTGTTGCGTACACTTAATACGTATTCTGGCGCGACCAGCGGTAACTTTTATCGTAAGGAACATGAACCGTAAAATAAAATGAACTAAACAAATCAGGGTTATCTTAAACTGAAACCCAAATGCACGGTTTTGGCATCGGCTCGAAACGTAAATGTAGTTGAGCTTTTGTCGATTGACGAATCGACGTCGAGTGGTAGGCTAACCATAGGTTAAACGAAAACAAAATTAATAAAAATATTTTTTTAAGTGTAGCTTTAATGCACGACGTTGGCATTAGCTTGAAACGGGAAAATGAAATAAATACTTCATTGAGTAGCCTACTCAGCTCGGATATGCCGTTGACCGTGAGTTGATAGAAAGTAAAACAAACGAAAATTATTTTAGGTAGTATCCTTATGCACCGTTTTGCGCCGGTTAAAACGAAGATCGAATGAAGTTTTTCCTTTTCGACAAACAGACTCGAAGCTAGTCTGAGATCCGACGTGGCCTCGATTCGTAAAAGGAGTTCTTGACGATTGTCGAGGTTTTGTCGGTCGCTGGCGTCTTCCGTTCTTGGTTTATTTTTTGTATTTCGTGGGGATGATGACACGTGTTTCTTCCCCGTTACGTAGCTCAGGTCTCTCGCGCATCACTTCATCAAGTGATTTTTGGGAGGACGGGGAGAAGAGTACTTTGATGGCCTGTTCTCTTTTCTCCTCGGGCATTGCTGTCGCTCCCTTCGCCTCTGGATTGGCGATGACAGGCGCTGAGAACAGCGCGTTTTCCGGAATTAAGAACTTGCGTACACAGTTAGCGCCGTTCTCCGGATGATGAAACCTCGCCTTGAATCCTCCCTCCAGTACTTCCTCGCCCTCGTTAGTCAAAAATCGGTGGTGTTTCGGGACTAAGAAGGTCAGCTGGGTGGAATAGTTCAGTTGCAGCCTCCAAGATCTCCCAAGGGTATTTTCTTATTCGAAATCGTGCGGGTAGACACGATCAACCGCATCGAGACGTACGTTCCAGAATTTTGACGAAATCCAGACACATGTTGCAGACAAAAATCCGTGAAGTGGTGCTCCAGTTACTGTAAGTTACGACGTAACATTTGCCGATGGTACTGACCGTGCTTTAACTCGTTTGACAATGACGTCCTTGAGTAATTCGTCGCCGGTAATTCGTCCGTCGACGCAATGCAACGGTCCTTGGGCACGTCGGTCCTGGAACGTCCTGGTATGCCGGATTTTCCCAACATATCGTCAAGAGTTGGCATCTCTCCGACAGGTGGCGGTTCCGGTATCACCGGAGTTGCGGCTGCAGTGTTGGGATCGTCAGTAGCTCGTGATTTCTTCGTCAGCTTCGATGAGGTGTGCGGTAGGTGTGTCATGGACGGTATGCAGTTTTGCAATTCGTTCTTCGGCACACAATGTCGCGGCTGAGAATTCCACCGTTGGTCCCAGTAATGGAATTTTGGTGAGGAAAGCATTCGGATTTCCCTTGGAAATTCGGGATCTTCGGCACTCGCAGCGATGGCAAGCTCGGCACCGGTTCGTTCTTCGATTGTCGCGTGTGACGTCAGTTGTATCTTCATCAGACAAGGTGTATAATCCTGTCGTTGCTTTTCCCGCCGTGGTTGCTGACGAGTGCTCTGTTGGGATAATTGTTGAACTCGTAAACTTCGTCGCGGAAACTTTAGGTCGGTAACATAGTATTTTCCGATAATTTTGTCGTCCTTATCAACTAATTCTACGATCATTGGCCCAACCGTTCACTTCACAAATGCAGGGCCGAGATATCGGTGACCTAATTTAGCAGAATAACCTTCAGCCTTGTCACTCAATTTTTTGTTCGGGTAGTAGACTTCTGTACCCGTTTTTAGTTCTATTCGTTTTATTCGGTCAGAATTAGCTTTGACAAGACGCGCTTTAGCATGTTTTTCCAGTTGATTTGCAACCGAATGACGTAGTTCGTCAAACTGAGCAATCCGTTTTACCCATTCGTCTACCAGGTCGTCCGAGATTACCCGGATTTCCCCCACGCAACGTTTCCTTGGGTTGACATTAGCTTCGCAAGAATAATTCAGATAGAAAGGTGTTAGCCTATTGCCGGAGTGAGGTACGGTATTATATGCAAGTTGGAGTTTTGATAAATTCGTGTCCCATTCGGTTTGACGATTTTTTATGAACGCGCCGATCATTGGTTTAATCATTCCGTTTACGCGTTCCACTGGATCTGCCCGCGGGTGTGCTAATTGAGTGGTGATATGCTTCACCCCTTTTGCCGCCAAGAATGACGTGACATCTCTATTCACGTATGCTGCACCGTTGTCTGTGATAATTGACTCCGGGACAACTCCCCATTTGTCGAAAATGATGTCAAGGATTTTAACTACGACCTTTCCCGTTGGATTACGGACAGGGAAGAATTCGACAAATTTCGTACTAAGGTCTTGCACGACGACTACGTGAGTATTATTTTTCTTCGAACGGATGAATGGACCTACTGTTTCGACCGATAATTGCGACCATGGTGCCAATATAGGTCTGGTTATCAACGGTCCTTTAAGCTCGTCAGCGTCTACGTCGTCATTTTTGGTATTATTCGTAGTGGTCTCGAGAGTTCGAACGGTAGTTACCGTTGTCAATTGTGTTAATTTCGAAGAAGGCTCATTTACCACAACTGGTTGGACGCAGTCAACGTCCTCGTCCGACCACTCCGAATCACTCGGTAACTCGGACAAAACATCCAGTTTTACCGGGGTTTCGTTTTCGTCGAGTTGACAGTCTTGTAATTGCGTGCATTGAGAGTCGTCAGTACTGGACGTTAGCTTGCCTAACGGCTTCACTTGCTCAATGTTAATTACGCGATCGTTGGCCTCGCTAATGCCCTTTGTGGCGATAACCTGAGGTTTGATTATCGCGGGCTTTACTCGTTTCCCGAAAGTTTTGCGCATCTTTGTTAATGTGGCCTTTAGTTCGACCGATGTGGCACACGACCTGCCGATTGGCAGTACAAGAGCGCGACGTGTGTCCCATTTCGCCACAATTATAACAGAATATTTTATTTGCATCGAGGGTGAACCCAGATTGTGTTTCCGACCCTTGCTTTTTCACGGCCTCCGCTACGGTGTTCTTCTTTTCGTCAAAGCGCCCGAGATTCTTTTCGAGTCTTTGTTTCATCAGTGTTTTAGAATTATTTGACAACTGTTTTCCGTCTGTCCGTTGTGTCTTTTGCTGCATAGCATTGAGGTCGGCTGTAAATGTATCGTCATCGCCACAGTCGGTTAGCTCGGTGTTGTTATAATCTTCATCATTGTCTTCTAAACAATTGAGCTCTGATCTTGAGGGTTTATCGCGTGATCCCCGTTGAGCTTCGACTGATCGACGGTACAGATAGCTGCGTTCGTTAAGATAGTGTAGAAAACTATCGTAATTGTAGATCGGCAAATTAAGAACTTCGAATGTTATTCGCGGATTAAATTTGACCGAAATGTGTTTCAATTGCTCCCGGAAGGTCGGTGGGTGTTGCATTCTTTCGAAAATCAGACGTGCGCGACAGGTAAATTCGGCTAATGATTCTCCTTTCTCTAATTTGAGATCGCAAACTTCAAGAAACAAAACGCCGTCCTCTTTCGCTACCCCCCATTGGAAACGAAAAGCTCTCTCGAAATCCTTCCAGGAACGCCAGTTTTGTTTGTTTAATAGGTACCATGCCCTATACGGACCCTCGAAAATATTTGAAAGACAAGGGACGAACAAATTCTTGTTTATCCCACTGACATTCAATTGGTCTTTTAATATTAACAAGAATTGATCGGGGTCTTTTTCCGATTTGGGAAAAGTTAGTTTCCAATTAGCGACGATTCGTCCTATTTTCATTGCCGCGTCCGTATCACGGTGATTAATACGCGGGATTGAGTCATTATTTCTCCCATCATTAATGTGTATTGGGGACGCGTGAGGCCTTAGCCGAGAACTACGATATTCGCGATGCTGTGGTGCATCGTCCTCACTGTCACTTGACTCACCACTTCGCCAGGACAAACTACCGCGTCGCGATGGTAATGTTTGTTCGTAACGTTCGTCGAAATTTTGTTGATTGTAATTCGACAAATTTATTCGATCTGCGTCCGGCAGTCGAGTATCCGATGCGTATTGTTCGTGAAAATGTACGTGTCGCGACCCTATATTCAATCTCGACCCTAAACCTAAGTCCCGATAATCTCTGAGAGTATTATTTTGTTGTCGGATTCCAGACGTTCCGACAAAATTTATATTCCCCGGTTCATTGGAAAATCTAGTGTCCACCGGATTATTTCTATTATATGGGGCGTATGATTGCGAGAAGTTCGACAATCTTTGGCTTGACAATGCCTGCCCGTTATTATTTATTATTACTCCCGGTTGCCCGACAACAGACGGTTCGGCCAACGCGGTGGCGATCGGGTAGTTCGACGATCCAGCGTCTACTGTACCGTTTTCAATAAATGGGACAAACGCACGCGGTGGATTCAATGGTCCTTCGCGCGAAAATGCCCATGCATCTTGAATTGATTCATTAATTAAATTACCTCCTTGCCCGGAAACAGACGTCCTTGACAAGTCGGTATTGACTTGATTGTTCGACGATCTAGCGTCTACTATGTCATGTCGTATATTATTCGACGGCTCGACAATCAGCGAAGCGCCGCCCATCGCGGCTCCCCTCTCAGATTCCGAGTTCGGTCGCGGCGGGATTTATATATTTTGAAGATTTATCAAGTTTATTTTCATTAATATTTCTTCTAATTTTCCCTCGAGAGACTCGACCCGTTCTAATCTCATATCTAGATTATTCAATTTATTCGTCAAATTCGTTTCTAATGTTTGCCACTGAGGATTTACTGGCGGCGTCGGGGTGCCTATACCCGTGTGGAAATCGGGCCCGTAGACCCTCGTTTGAATCCAGCGCCTGACTAGTTTTTCTGCTCTAGGTTTACCTCTAAAGTAGCTGGATAGAAGCTAGCCACAATGCATTTATAGGTGTCCGGCTACCCAGGCGACAACCAGTCATTTTATTCTAGATCAACCGTAGGGAGGCTAAGCAGTTTTTGGCTAGCATACATCGATAGATGACGCCATCCAGCGTCTTTTGCAGACATCAGTCGGCGTCGCAGCTGTAGAGGTTCAATGCGTGCGCACGGCGCTTCTGATTGGTCGATGGGCAGCGACCGTTGCCGGTATGATCGGCTTGAGGCACTGCTGTTTCTTGAACAAACCTAACCTCACTTTTACCAATGTGTTTCGCGACTTAACGACAGTTTAACAACAATTATTCGTGACGAGGAAAAACGAGCAAGGATTCTGGAACGAGTGAAAGGACGCCGTGCAGGGAAAAAAAAATGTCGAGGAATTATTAAGAAAACGTTTTCAGTAATACCGTCGTCGATATAAGTCATTATTTTTTCAATAGTAATTATTATTTTGGTTGTCCAGAGCTTTGGCGACAGACAACCATATCTTTTATCTTTTTGTTTTTAATACGTTTTGTCGCTACGATCTGGGGCCTCTTCAGATATTTTGTTTTCAATTTGCATGTTAGTTTCTGTGGTCGTATTTTTATATTATTCATGTATGTAAGTGTAATGTGTAATTCGAAATGCAGAGATACAAATTTACTCAACCAGGACTCATAAAGAATCAAATTTGTCGCAGTCCTTATAAAATCGAAAAGTAAAACTTGCCGCTGTCTTCATAAATCTCAGAAGAGTAAAATTTGTCACAGTCATTAAAAAATCAAGAAGAATAAAGTTTGATGCAGTCTTTTCAAAACCAAAATGTATCAAATTTGACACAGTCCTTATAAAATCGAAAAGTAAAACTTGCCGCTGTCTTCATAAATCTCAGAAGAGTAAAATTTGTCGCAGTCATTAAAAAATCAAGAAGAATAAAGTTTGACGCAGTCTTTACAAAACCAAAAAGAATCAAATTTGACGCAGTTGTTAGAAAATCAAAAAGGAAAACTTGCCGCTGTCTTCATAAATCTGAGAAGAGTATAATTTGTCGCAGTCATTATAAAATCAAAAAGAATAAAGTTTAACGCAGTCATTAAAAAAACAATAAGAATAAAGTTTGTCGCAGTTGTTATAAAATGAAATGTAAAACTTGCCGTTGTCTTTATAAATCTGAGAAGAGTATAATTTGTCGCAGTCATTCTAAAATCAAAAAGAATAAAGTTTGACGCCGTCATTAAAAAAACAATAAGAATAAAGTTTGTCGCAGTTGTTATAAAATGAAATGTAAAACTTCCCGCCGTCTTTATAAATCTGAGAAGAGTATAATTTGTCGCAGTCATTATAAAATTAAAAAGAATAAAGTTTGACACAGTCATTAAAAAAACAAAAAGAATAAAGTTTGTCGCAGTTGTTATAAAATGAAATGTAAAAATTGCCTCTGTTTTTATAAATCTGAGAAGAGTAAAATTTGTCGCAGTCATTATAAAATCAAAAAGAATAAAGTTTGACGCAGTCATTAAAAAAACAAAAAAAATTAAGTTTGATATTTTCGAACGATTGGGAGGGTGGAGAACCTGAATTTCTTTTTGAAGTCAAAAATGGAGTATAGGGAGTACTTATTTGTACATATTTCTACTTGGGTCGTCATATGCATGTATGTTTAGCTTTTCTCTGAGTATGGAAACTAATTTAATTTACTTTATACCAACGACAGCGGCTTGACCGTCCCCGGTCACCCAGACGGAAGCTCTCGTTCACCCGTGCAACCCTTCGACATCGACGGAAGTACCGGAAGAAAATGATAGTAAGTATAATACTGAGATTATGACCGAAATATTGGTTTTTACTATATTATCAATATCACAAAAATATCTTTCATTTTCAGATTTCGTTTGTTACTGAAGGGGGTCCGACAACTCGCCTGGGGCGTTCCCCGCCATTCCCGGCGTCCGGAAGAGAGTCTATAATGGATATATATATTAGGGCGGCTTGAAAAAAAAACTTTTTTTTTTCTTTCAATCAAAATACATTCACGCCAAAGTATCTTCCATCAAGAGAATCGTGTCCAAAAATGAGCCCAATTGGACCATTTTTAGGGGTCGCGCAAGATTTTTCTAGTTTTCCCGTTTGATTAACATGGGAAGAACGAAAAGTTTCCATTCAAAAAATCGTAGCTCCGCCAATTTTATAGGTACATTGATCCCGTTAGTCCCATTTGAAAGCTCTTGAAAAACCGCTTAAAATGGCGTGCGGACCTTTGGGATCCCATTTCAACTTTCATTAATAATTTTGTGGTTTCGTAAGAAATTATCGACGGAAGTTGCAATTTGATTTTAAAGGTCCGCACGCCATTTCAAGCGGGTTTTTAAGAGCTTTCAAATGGGACTAACGGGATCAATGTACCTATAAAATTGGCGGAGCTACGATTTTTTGAATGGAAACTTCACGCCCTTCCCATGTTAATCAAATGGGAAAACTAGAAAAATCTTGCGCGACCCCTAAAAATGGTCCAATTGGGCTCATTTTTGGACACGATTCTCTTGATGGAAGATACTTGGGCGTGAATGTATTTTGATTGAAAGATAAAAAAAAGTTTTTTTTTCAAGCCGCCCTAATATATATATATATATATATATCAGGCTGTGACTCGTCGATATATTTCTTGTTAAATAGTTTTATAAATAGATTTTATGATTTTATATGTTATACATATGATATATTGTTTTTTTAAATTTGTTTGACTGTGCCACTCTCGGCGATAAATATATGAATAAAAGTTATGCCGCTAAAGAGGATTTTTTTAATTTATAAGCATCCCCTTTCTTATCGGTGCGCATTATGCTGAACGCTACCCAGGCCCTGGTCCGGTAACTTGGACACCAGCTAGATAGCAGGAACATTACACATAGGGCCAGAACATGACCAGCTTCCCGGGCTACAGCCTGGCCGGAAAGCCGGAAAACTAGCCAAGGGCTGGCTAATTCCGGGACGAAATTTCCACACGGGTACGCGAACCTCTCCCCCTGCTAATCGGTGTTCCCGGCCTAACATTCAAAGGTAGGACACCAGTCATCTGGCTTTGCATCGCGCCGGTATCTTCGACGTTTTGCTTGCCACTCGGTTTACCCGGCATGTCCCCACCCCGCGCGTCCCCCCCTCCAGACGTGGTAGAAAACGTTGCGTTGAGAGACCCGGATGGAACCTGAATATCAGCTAATTGTTTTTCGTTCAATTTGAATAGAATTTCTCTCGAACTGGTAACCTTCTTAGGTGGTGAAAAGAACATAGCAGTCATGCCGCTACGTCAGCACCATTTAATCATAAATTTTATTAATTTTCTGAGTCAGGCTCAATTTAATTTTATTCTATTTTATCAAATTTAATTAGATTTGGTTATCTTCTATTATGTTTGTTATTCTTTTAATTGTATTTATTTATTAATTTAATTTCAGTTCAATTTAGTTATATATTTATTTTCTTAAATTAATAAATAATAATAATAATTAATTAATTAATAATTAATTTAGTAATATACATTAATTTAGTTAATTGTTAATTTCATTGATGATTCTTATCTTTCTTCTGTAGCAACAGCAAAAATGACAATAATGACGAAAATTTATTTTACTGAATGTGAATTCGGTTGTATTATTTGTGAACCGAACAATTGAGCCAATATACCCATCGACAATCGGTCGATAGGTTTAATTCTATCGCAACTTATACGTAACGCACAGTAACATTATATATTACGAAGCAAAAGCGGATATATTAGTACAGCGAAAGCAGTAAGAATTACAGAGCGGTGAAATAATATTTCGAAGCACAGTATATTAAATAAGCGAAAGATATAGAGGCATTACCCATGTAGGAAACGCCAAGACTCAATTCCCGGCCGAGCCTTGGCCAGTGCTTGGGTCACGACACTCGGCCGATTATACGTAATCAGTGCTGGGCCGTTACTGGTTGAGTCTCAAAAGCCGTACCTCCCCGAGGCCTTACGGCTGTCGTTACTGCGCCAATACTGGGCCATTTCCATGTAGCCAGTACCGAGACTTACAACATGGCCGAGAATTGGCCGGTACATGGCTCCCGATAATCAGTCAAGTATAGGTAACCAGTACAGAGCCAATACCGGGTAAGTCCTGAAACCCGTATCTTTTCAAGGATGTACGGTTGCTGTTACTGTCCCAATACATATATGTCGACGCGACGATATCGTTAAGAATTTTCTCGATCGTGCAAGTGACAAGTATAGCGACCGATGATGCACCGCGTATGTATAGCCCGTAACTATTCACCCTTAATTTGTCATTCAATTGATTCAAATAAAATAATTTTAATATTAAATAATGAACAATATTTTTCGAAAAAATTTTGGAAAACGAAATATTCAGCAGTAATAAAAAAAAATAACAGAATAAACAATGTTTTCAAAAAAGAATACAATACTTATAGAAAAACATGTTAAAAGATATTTTTAGAAAATCATAGTAAACCGTGTCGAAAATAGTTCGAACATAATAATCGGAAAAACGTGTTGAGAAGTAATTTAAAAGAGTTATTAAAAAATGACTTTCAAAAAAAGAACTAAATAAAACCGTTCTATTAATTAAAAACAGTAAAGGTTCACCGTTTTTTGTGAAAAATTGTAATTCAACGCCTATAGAAAATTGCGGACGCAACCCGTTAATCGGATATCTGTGACTCGAATCGAGCAACAAAATAAAAATAAAAAACGACGTTTCGCTTGTTTGGTCTCCGCCATAACGCCAAGAAAAACATCGCGCTCGCTAAGGTGCGAAAAAGAACGAGAAAAACATATCGCACATCGCCCTACGCGTAAGCGCCCGTTCTCTCTCTGTAATTCGTTCTCTCTCACGGACTCATGGCGGCTCGCGTGGTAACGCGTTGCAGCTACAATGTTCGGCGTAGCTACGACCACCGCCCTCCCCCTGCCTCAAAGACTTTCTCGGCGTTCGCGAAGCAAGCATGTAAATAAACAAAAATTCGTTCTTTGTTAACGCTTTTGGACGGTACCGTTTGAAAAATATACGGAAAAAAGAGCACTGCCCCTCTTAATTCCGCAACTGCTGGGCTTAAAGTAGAAAAAACAAATTGATCCATCCTGACGACTTGCTCGAAGATCACCGGAACATATAACGAAGGTGTTATAGATTTCTAGAACTCAGGATTTCTAGAATAATTCTAGGTGTTATAGATTTCTAGAAATCAATCCTACAAATTTATTCTTCCGTTCCAATCTATCCGCTTGCCCTATCTTTTTTCGACTCTGTTGTGCTCTCGCTGTCTCTCTCTTACTCGCGCTCACTGCGGTGGCTTGACCCCACTCTGCCCACGGGCCGTGCGTAGCGCGAGCCACGACGCCAGACACACACACACACGCGCGCGCAGGGATGCACACACACACGCACGGACGCACTGGCGCGACGGGGGGGGGGGGGGGGGGGGGGCACAGGCACGCACGGACCCACACCCGCACACGCGCGCACACTCGATTCGTAACCTAACGGTCAAACCCCTTTATTCCATGATACCTCTGATGGGTCGATAATTCTCGTAGCTGCTATCTCAGATGTACTTAATAGGAAAGAAAAGTAAAGCTATTTCACATAGTCAGAATGGTGTAGTGGTTAAAGCGTTAGGTAGTTAGGTAGTTGCGTAGCTTAGGTAGGTAGGTAGTCCCGTCGGTCGTAGGTTCAAACCCCGTAGCTGCCACTTCGCGAAAAACAAAGGAAATTTCTGAACGATTTTTTTTTTAATATATTTGTCGAATAATTCATTAAATATCACCGTATAAAGTCTTGAGGCAAAAATTTTTACCCTGATAAAAATAATTAATTCTTATATTAATTACTTTGCGGTAGACGCGTAGTAGCAGCTATAGCAATGGGCCAAGACCGACCGCCATCGCTGGGGCAAGACCGACTGCCAGTGTTGGTCCCAAGTCATCATTCCAGCAGTTCTCCAATGCTGTACCAACGAAGGTTGTCAGTATTGCACCAGCATTGGAGTGTGCGTTGCCATCAAAGGCCCAGCACTCACCCGAGTTTCGAACCCTACATGGGTAACGGGCTTCCTAGCGGTGTTTACGCGCGCGTTTGTTTCCATGAGGCTCGAGCTCAGCGAGCGGTTGACCATGGCCTCGCGGCTTTGTTTCGCGTACACTACTTTGTCGAATATTCTTTTCACTGTACCAATTTGTTCTTACGAAACCTCGAAATTGATATTTTCAACGCGATTTACTAATATTCAATTCGATTTTCAACGACAATTTAAACTTCGTAATAATTCAAAATTAATTTAATAAACAAGTTTACAATTAATTCAATAAATAAGGTATCATGAATTCAATGAATAGGATTACAATTAATTCGATAAATACTATAACAACGATTAAATAAATAATTTTACAAAACTTTTCTTTACAAAATTTTCCAGCTCGCCACACGTTGGGCGCCAAATGAGACCGGTGCTTATTTTATGAATTTATATTTGTCGAATAAACACCACACCCGGCGCGGCCTGGGTCAAGGGCTGCCGGGGCTCTGAGAAATATTTTATTTTATACTTATGTGGGCGCCAATTAGTTTTTATAAAACTAATAAATTATTATTTTGACGATTATCAAATTACGTTTGCGCGACTAATCAGACAAGACCTATCTCAGGGGGATCCACTGGAAGACCCGAGGAAAGGATAGATTGCACAATAGCGAAAGAGAGGGTAACAAATCCAAGCGAGAGTAATAAGAATTCGACTTACTTGTTGAAATATATATTTGATTGGTCCTTGGTTCCTTTTGACGATATAATAGTCGTCGGTTTATAACGATTTTCCTCCTCCGTGACAGTTAACAATACGAATTGACGATTTACAGTAGGTTATTAATTTCTGGTTACGAGACTCCTCGAGACCTGCGTTGACCAAGACGTACAACGACGAAGCAGTGCTGCCAGATTCAGGGGAAGGGACTCTCGAAATCGGTCCCCACCACGCCTTTTTCCCAAAAGCGCTTGAGGAGAGGCAGATTTTTGACGCCGCCTCTGAAATGCCTGACATCTGCTGGGCGTTCGCGGAACCCCGTTTGCGGAACACAAGACACGATGACGTTGTCGGAATAAATGATACGTACGATCGAATGAAATTCCCACAGGTGGGAGAAATTACAGTTTGGCAGTAATAATAACGTGAAATGAACATCATTTGTAAAACTCAAAAAGTATTTTGTTCATGAGTGATGGAAAATAATTTTGGCAATAACAGTTAGGCGAAAACGTCGACAAGCGTGCCAGCTGTGAGGAATCAGCGTGAGGTCTAGACGCCGATTGTTTGAACACTGTTGGAAAAAGAAACAGCACGCATGCTTTAATAAGTATCACGAACTCACACATGTAGGAAAAACGACAGTCTGGTAGCTGTCGTAACGCGAGTAAATTATAAATCTTTAAATTTCAATCCCCCCATTAATTAGTGATTAAAAGTAATTTGCGGTAACATGTTGTTAATGTTGGTCCGATGCATATCTTGTATTTTGGCGCGCAAAAAGAGCAAGCTAAGAAAGACGGTCGGTAGCCGGATGGTTAGAGCGACGCGATTGGTTGGGTACATCGAAAAAGTAAAGCCGAGCCCCTGATTTGCCAGACGCTGCGGGAAAGAACGGTACTGGAAAGGGTGCCGACACGCCCTCGCGTGGGATAAATATCCCACGATCTGGCAGCTCTGCGACGAAGTGAAGCTTCTTGGTCGATCGATTACGATGTCGATCGAATATTCGGCGTCTTGCCTGGAGAAGTCGCGTGACGTAACTCGCGACGGCAGCCAATCGGGCGCCTACATTGCCCGCTGGCAATCTCGTTGCGTGGTGTGGCCCTACCGTGATACGGGAGGACCCGACGCCAGGGCGCGACGCTCGAAGGCCCACATATTGTCGATTCATGCGGATTTGAATATTTGAAATTTCTGACTATCCCTTAAAATATAAACGCTCGAGGAGTCGGATCGAGCGCGTGACGTCGAGGAATAAATGATTTTACTGCCGGACTTATTTTCCGGTCACAGTATATATAATAATAAAAATGAAAATAGGCGGAGTCGGAACTAGTTAAGGCGGCAAAACCCACATTTCTCAATGTCCCGCGGTTTTGAGGTTAGTACTCAACATGTGCGCACTGATTATCAAATATTAGAGTTTATGCAAGCACTTTCGATTCCGAGCGTTCCGTGAGGGCAACACTGTACCCGAAAAACGAATAGACCGTTCGGTCTTATAAAGAAACGACCAACAATAGCGTGCATTGGTCGATACCTGAATCGAAATGCTGGAGACGATGAATCCTCTTCGATGGCGACGAAATATCGTGGCAGGCGAAACGATGAGATTCTTTCCTCGTGGATTTATTAATTCTATCGATGATTCTTCCGATGATTGCTCGTGGCACGTGGATGAATGGCAATACCACGCAATTAATTTGATGCTCTAACGACGGCCACGCCGTCGTGCTTTCCGTATACCTCGCTTCGCAGTTCGTTCGATTCTTAATCGATAGATCGACGTATCAAAATATTGGCAAATTCGTCGATCGTTGTCTTCGTGGCAGCAGGATTAAGCAAATAGGAAACACGAGATCATATACTAATCTAGTGAAATCCGAAAAACTGAGCATCAGCTCTGATCTAATACTGGTGTTCTGGCGTAACATTGGAAAATCAATGGCCGAATTAATTGTTCCCTCGCGGCTATCGACCGAAAAGTCACATATAGATCGCGCACTCTGCTCGTAATTGGAGTGTAACGGATTCTGATACGCGGTTCGCGAACGCGCCGCGAGAACAGCACCGAGTATAGCCAAGCGCGGGCTTATTTAAAAGAGAGAGAGACCAATTTATCACAAAGGCGCGCTGACTATACCTTAACCTAATCATAAGTATACAGATTGAATGAATAAATGTTAGAATAATATACCTACGCTATTGACATATTAACGAACCATGTACCATGACGCTGGGCACATGCAGCGTGTTCCAAGAAATATATTTCGTCTTGTAATTTATGATTGTACTCTCTGGACTGGTCCGTTATCTCACTTAAAATGTATCCCATAGCTTAAATTCAAAAGGACCACGCAGTAAAATTCGAAAGAAACCAGAGCTCTCTTCCAGACGCTCCGCTAACAAAAGAGAACCCTTCAAGAGAAGAATTTATTTAAAGTAACTTCTCGGAAAAGTCGATCAGCGACATGTCGTCGCCAGGCGCACTTTAAAAGGGTCACCCATATCGCGGGTGGCCTACGAGCCTCAACTCCTAAGGGCTGGCGCGTTGCAACGCATAAATTACGCGTACCCATAGAGCCTCACTCTTATAGAAAGGCGGGGGCGACGTAACGTGATGCAGCGGGCTGGACTAGGGATTGATTGGCTAATTTTGGGTCTTAGGGGCGTAACCTCAATGACTACCCTATTTACAATCAGTAAAGATTTTTCCAAGCGTAAAGATATCAACCAGATCCTTGAGACGAGTCGCGCGGAGTGGTTCTAGACTTCATTTTTGCTCTCAAACATTTAACATTTTTGTACGATAGAATAAAGCATCCAAATTTCTTAATTCATATCTGCGTTACGTCTTGTAATTTTATTTCAAATAACCTTTTCTCGCACGAGGTGAGCTTTGCTCTTTACAGCGGAACGTCCGTAACAATCGCAATTGAATTTTCCCGCGCGCAAACAGGGTTTGTGCGTCACAGGAGCGTGTCGCGGGCGCCATCTAGCGTCACTCCCCGGTAGTGGGACGATATCGAGCCGGAGCGCACCGATCATTCCCCGCCTTGGCCGAGAATGGCGCTGACGCTTATTGGTGGTTACACCATGGATCTGACTGATTCGCGAATATAATTTATACGGCGAAGGCTCGTACCATACGTCGTGCTCAGCACGTCGTAACCGGGCAAGAAATCGTGAGCGACTGGGATGAGTGGTAGGGGCCGACTCATCTCGGTGCCCTGATTCACGCGAGTTACAGAGGTACGGATACCTATGTACCTCTGGCCCATTTATAATTTTGATGTACCGCGTGGCCGAGGGCGGGCGGCACCATCGATGGGTACTGAGTCTCAAGCGACTAAACCGCATTAGTACTTGCATGCATTACAAGAGCATGAATAAAATTCATGAATCTAAAAAGAATACAACAAATTAATAAATTTAAAATGGACAAAACAAATTAGTGAAAGTAAAAGAATGAAATAAATAAATAAATTCAAAAAGGATGAAATAATTCAAGAAGTCATCTTAGTTTATTCATAATTTGAATTATGATCGTTCGTTTGTATGTGTTCAATTTTTTGAATCGTGGTAATTTCTTCACTGCCCTTTATTCAGTCGGGAGACGTCATTTAAATTAAATTAAATTAAATTAAATCAATAGGGTCGAGGGCTCTCACTCTCTCACAATCACTCAGCAATGCTAGGGTACACGCGATCGCGCGAAGCGCGTCTAAAAAGTCTACGTCGTTCACCACTTTATCTTCTATCTTTTTACCATAAACATTTTCCATTTCCGTCATTTTTGACTGCTCATTTTTTCCATTAATCTCATCCTGGCTTTCCGTCCTATCTTCTTCGTCATTCATCGACATACTCTTAATGTTAACAACGTAAATTAAGGTTCCACCCTCACCTCGTGAACAAAGCAGAGTTTCCGACGCGGCTCGCTCGAACACTATAGATGATCTAGAAATAATTTTACCCGAGACTTCTACAGAACGATTTTTATGATCCAAAACTACCTGATTTCTCAACATCCAGTCATTACCCAGTATCATCGCCGACGTTAAATATGGGATTATCAAAAACGGCAAGCCCACGCAAATTCCATCCACCTCGATCTCTAACCAGACTTGTTGCTTTACCGTTGTAGATTTTTTTCCGATTGCCGTTGTCACGTACAAATTCGAGACGGGCATAACCCACGTAGGAATCGCCGATCTAACGGATGAAGCCGACATTCGGCACAACTATCGGTGAGCCTCGGAATACGAATTTCGGCGAGCCAATACTCGGCCGAGTATCGGCCAAACATGACTTTACCGACAATCGTCATGGGAATCATCGCCCGATGCTCGTGCCACAATGCATTGCCTACGCTCGGCGACGACATTCGCCGATGTTTCGTCTCTGGTGTTTTTTTGGAATAGTTTATAATTCCAAATTGAGGGCGGAGGGGGGGGGGGGGAGGCGGAGGTTGAAGAACTTCTCACTATTTTCCCAATCTTTTTCAAAATCTGCCAATTTGAAATATTAGTCAAAAGGAACGTCTGCGATTTTTTAAACATTTTTTGAGGCGTCCGTTCAGGATTTTCAACTTTTTATTACGAACACTGCGTCTCGAAAAATCTTCATCGAACGAAAAAGGCATATGATTCAAAGATAAGATTATTTTCGATACAGCGGAAAAAATAAAAAAGTTTTTATTCTTATGTTTTTTTTGAGCGCTGAATATTTTTTGAGATACAGCGTTCGTAATGAAAAATTAAAAATCCTGAACGGACGCCTAAAAAAAGCTAAAAAAAATCACATACGTTCCTTTTGAATAATATTTCAAGCTGGCAGATTTTGAAAAAGAATGGGGTTTAAAAAAAAACTGGCCCAATTGAAAAGAATCATCCATATATATTATTATTTAAACAAAAATAGATATGAGCCCATAATTCTAATTATGTATTATAATTATTATTTACTATAATTAATTAATATTATTATTATTATTATTATACATATTATGCATCAATAGTAATGTGATTTATTTATGATAATATGTAATTATTATAATATATTATTATGTATATTAATTCATTATTACCTTATAATGTTACATATTGTAATAAATTTTTCTTTCTTATATCGATGTTTATTTCTTTTTATTTTATTTTATTTTTTCATTTTATTTGATTTCGTTTTATTCACATTTGATTTATTATTGAACGGATTAATTCGACAAGTATGTTGAGTGAATGGGTTTTTCCGAGCAAGAGTAGTTTGTGTGAAGAAATTCGACAAATTCATATGTGCACATTTACTATTCACAATATAGACATTTTTGACCCGATCGCATCCATCGATACGTCTGACAAAACGAGCATGAGTTACTTAGTACGCGACAAGTCATATGCATAGTACGCGAACCGAGAATATACGCAAGGAATTGAAGAAGGAAACAGAACAGAGAATTTATAGTTATAACTACGACAAACGAGAAAGAGAAGAATTTCGTATGGAAACTTTAGCGAAGACAGGAAAAAGAGAAAGAGACGAATTTCATGTGGAAACGTTAGCGAAGACAGGAAAAAGAGAAAGAGACGAATTTCATGTGGAAACGTTAGCGAAGACAGGAAAAATAAAGCACTTTTAATAAGGAGACGTACCCTCGTGGCGAAGCGCGATGCCACCGTTACGACGCACAATAATCAGTTTACCACGCAAATGAAAATACACAAAATGTCATATAATCCCCATTGCATATTTCCGACGCAAATTAACGGGTACGGGCTTCGAACGCGAGACACCGTATTCAAACACATACATTACGAACCATTTTGACGAGTACGGGCTTCGAACGCGAGACACCGTATTTATACACATACATTACGAATCATTTTGACGAGTACGGGCTTCGAACGCGAGACACCGTGTTATAGCTTTGCACACAAATCACCCTACCGTACATTGAGAAGTCGAGAATTATGGTGCGTATCACCCGATTATCGAGCAGGAACACACGATATAGTGTCGGATGGCTCCAGCGTGTAGATGGAGTACGGGGCTGAACACGTGGCCCACCGTGTCGTGGATGTACCGGCTCCGAAATGTGTTGGAGCGAGTGGCGTGGCAAAAAGCCACGAGCGAGACGTCCGACGACGATAAATTATTGCTGCCGGAGGATTGACATCATCCCCGTACAAATTACTCGTCCGTAATTATTTTCGTACGCTTCTACGGAATTTAATCCGCTCACCATGAGGCCCAGCCGCCCTGTTCCGGCGTAGCCACACACATTTTTAAGTACACATGTTTTGACTATATAATACATTAAATCTTATAAATATCGTACCGGTTCGCCCGATGGCGTCGTGATTACGTCGATTAACACTGAATTATAGAGAAATAACTGTCGATGCACGCGATATGAACAGATTTAACACGTGTGATCGAGTCGGAGCACTTGATACTCCGGGTAGTGATTTCGAGCGACTGGGGCGAGTAGCCCGTGCTCGCGAGGCCCCTTACCTCGTCACAGACGGGTTACGTAGAGAGACGATGGCGCGCGGGCCTTACGTGGACCCGCGGATCATCGAGAGACTAGTACGCGGAAGCGCCGCGCGGCTCGAGCGGCGCGATGTGTACCGGTTATCACAATATACATGGTATACATTTATATATACATATCCAGAACACGACTTGCCTGTTCCGATGACTGAGTGATAAAATGAAAATTCTTGACTGCCATCTTAGATGAACAGATTATGGATTAAAATTCATTGAGATCACGAATGTCAGAATAGCCGAGTGGGTAGCGAGGTAGATAGATAGGTTAGGTAGGTAGGCAGGTTCCGAAGGTCGTGAGTCCAAACCCCGCAACGCCGGTTCTACGAAGAATATGTCGAATTCTTGGGCGACTTTTTTTTTTTTAATGTCAATTGATTCTATTAATTTCACTTTGTGTCGAAATGTATATTCTACAATAAATTACTTTTTTATAATTAATATATAAATGATTTCTTTATTTATTATTGCCCGTACATCGGCTAATTCCGCGATTCACAATCGGGCGAACATTGGCGCGAGCAATGATGGCGCGATCATCGGCAAAATCGCGCCAAGCTTCGGCCGAGAATGAGGCCAATCTGGCCACCCTACGTGGGTAATACTAAGCCGACCTTTAATTGAAAATTCTTTATAACACTCTAGCGAAATCGCTGAGATTTGACTCCCTGAATCCAATAATATAATGAGTGCATTTTTCCTTTAACGTTCAATAATGTTAGCAGGATTGATCTACTGCTGATTTTATCAAGCACGTCGAATTAATAATTCCGGATACTTGTATTCCGGCGCGAAATTAAGATATATGTGAATGTAGAGGTTAGGTCGGATAACGTGGTTATGCGCGGTGATATTGTTTCATTTATGATTATCAACTGATTTCACGTACGAACGATATTGTTTTATGAGTTTATTCTTTTTTATTCAACGTATGATAATGTTATCAGGATTGTAAAAAACGTGAATATGGAAGTTCAGCTAGACGATGTGGTTATGCCCAGTGATATTGTCTACCTCGGTGGAATTGGCCGTTTGAAAGTAAAAAATTGTTGACGAATTAAATTTTTTACTTTATTCTCCAACCGACAAAACTTTAGACAAAGCGATTTGTCAGAATGCACAAAATGTATTTTTGTTTTCATTGTTTTTCCTATATGAGTCAGGTCCTTTTCGAAGCACCATTCATTCACCGTTCACTCGTCGAAGCAGCATTCATTCAACGTTCACTTGTCGAAGCAGCATTCATTCAATGTTGACTTGCTTAAGACATATTCAAAACTTGTAGTGACTGAGAAGGACGAGCGGAATGCGCTGGTCAAGGCTACGTCGAGCCGCGCTCGAAAACTGTACAATGCGCAGACATTTGGTCTAGGCTACATAGAGCCGCGCTTAAAATCTACATAATGCACTGGGATTTGGTCAAGGCTCTATTAAGCCGCCCTCAAGACTCCACGATGGGCTGACATATTGTCATGGCTACATGGAGCAGCGCTAAACAATCACATGATGCGCTGACATTTCACTGAGACTGTACTCAACTGCGCCCAAGGACAACCAGCATGTGCCCCAGCTAGTCGATACTGCCAAAGTCTTGTCACATCAAATTTCCATACAGTGGTCACGTTTTACGATATTGAATCGATAAACAATAGTACATTATGACACTAGTAGGAAAAATTGTTTTGTGATGTGGACGTCTTGTTCGAGCTGAATGATTCCAATCATTGGCGCACGCGGAAAAAATTGTATCGAATTATCTTTAAAAAGTGTGAAATAAAATAAATTTGGAAAAGTTTTAAAACTCCCAGCCGGAGTAGAAATCGAACACAAAAAAAATTAGAACGAAAAA
>CAXAQZ010001191.1:5000-15152 GCA_963971145.1 Sussaba pulchella | reverse complement strand
GACATGCATGGCTTAATCTTTGAGACAAGCATATGACTACTGGCAGGATCAACCAGGGAGCTTCGTTCGAAATTTATCTCACGAGATAGCTCAGGAATATCGACCGTTAGATCTTTATACCTTTTCGTTTCTCGAAGTGTTTTTTCCCCAGATACTCGACGAGGAGTGACTGGGGACACTCTTTGTTCATTTAAAATTTTTAATTTATTTATTTTCGACTCGGTTGCGGTGTCTTTCACAATGAAAAAGACCCTTGACAACTCAGCCACGGATTGCATCTTTCTATCCTTCCTCCTTCTTCCTTCTCATATATTTATTTCTTATTATTGTGCGAACCCGCTATCGCACTCTCGTCAATTTTCTCGTTTATAAAACCACATAAACTCTTATATAATGCTGGAAATTTTATATTCTCAGCGTCTCGACGTGCCCTCTTTTGAGGCACGTATTTTTGTATTTATGTTTGCAATATATCAGGAATTCATGGTGAAGTCCATCATTCATATTGATATTCTCGCCCGGAACAGGGTGAGTCGATGCTCGGTATAAGTTTATTAACAACTCGTGTTGAAAAACTTTCATCGCCGTAGCGTGTACCACGTAAGAGCCATTTGGTCATAGACGCCGACTCGTGGTAATGCTGAGTTATAGTATGTAACCGATGATCGGACGGTAAGCGGTGACCGAACCGTCGCCTCGACTCCTCTTATAGTACCGAGCTGGGGCGCCTGCGGTTCGGCGAACGACGGCTTATACATGGGGCGCAGGGCGGCCGTACTAGCGTTGAACGGCCCGGACGGGCTCCGTGCGCTCCGACTTAGAAAAAAAAACGGGCGTCAAAAACACGAAAATGTTCGCCTCGTTGGAAATGGAGTAATGAAATGATGGAATCGTCGCTACAAGGTTATAACATTTTAAACATGATAAGTCATCATTTATATATATATTTGATTTTACCAAAATTTTTCCGAATCTAATTGCTCAAAAAACAAAAAAAAATAATTACCGTCTATTTCAAATTTTTAATGATTCAATTTATGCGAAAAAGATAGAATCTTATATAAACAGTATGGAAAGTAAGATTGATAAAGTCGACTATATTAATTTATCGAATAACGATGAATAAAATTTGACGCGTAGACCGATCGCTCGTTTATAAAATTCTAAAAATTCAAAAATTCTTGTTAAACGTGAACAACGTTATGAATTGTAATTGAATCGAAAAAGTTTGTTTTGACAATAAAAACCGATCAACGATAAGTGAATTTTGAATCCACACGTAGACCGATCGCATGTACATTGAGTTGACGCGTAGACCGACCGCACTCGAAAATAATCCACGCGTAGACCGACCGCGACCGGAGTTGTTCGACGCGTAGACCGATCGCATGTACATTGAGTTGACGCGTAGACCGACCGCACTCGGGAATAATCCACGCGTAGACCGACCGCGACCAGAGTTGTTCGACGCGTAGACCGATCGCTTTCTCGAAAAGTAAAAAAACATAACTTTCTTCTTATCGCATTAACGTAACAATCAATATCGAAACGTGGTTAAAAAGTTTTTTTAAAAATTATTTTTTCATCGAAATGAAATAAATAAACCTTCATTTTTCGACCGTAGATCGACCGCTTTTTCTTAAAACCAAACAAAAAAAAAAAAAATTCGTTTGTAAAATAATAAGAACATTAAAATTATTCCAGGCGTAGACCGATCGGTTTTTCTGAAATTCGAAAAAAAAAAAAATTTCTTTCATGAAACGCGAAAACCATTTTGACCTAAAATTTATTCTAATAAATTAATGAAAAAAAATTGGTATCGAAAAACGAAAGAGGATTTTAAAATCCACACGTAGACCGATCGCATGTACATTGAGTTTACGCGTAGACCGACCGCACTCGGGAATAATCCACGCGTAGACCGACCGCGACCAGAGTTGTTCGACGCGTAGACCGATCGCATGTACATTGGGTTGACGCGTAGACCGATCGCCCTCGGAAATAATCCACTCGTAGACCGACCGCGACCAGAGTTGTTCGACGCGTAGACCGATCGCATTCTCGAAAAGTAAAAGAACATAACTTTCTTCTTATCGCATTAACGTAACGATCAATATCAAAACGTGCTTAAAAATTTTTTTTTTTAAATTATTTTTCCATCGGAATGAAATGAATAAACCTTAAATTTTTACCCGTAGATCGACCTTTTTTTCTTGAACCCAAAAAAAAAAAAAAAATTCGGTTGTAAAATAATAAGAACATTAAAATGATTCCAGGCGTAGACCGATCGGTTTTTTTGAAATTCGAAAATGAAGAAAAAAATTTTTCATGAAACGCGAAAAAAAATTTGACCTAAAATTTATTCTAATGAATTGATGAAAAAAATTGATATCGAAAAACGAAAGAGGAATTTAAAATCCACACGTAGACCGATTGCATGTATATTAAGTTGACGCGTAGACCGACCGCACTCGGAAATAATCCACGCGTAGACCGACCGCGACCAGAGTTGTTCGACGCGTAGACCGATCGCATGTACATTGAGTTGACGCGTAGACCGATCGCACTCGGGAATAATCCACGCGTAGACCGACCGCGACCAGAGTTGTTCGACGCGTAGACCGATCGCTTTCTCGAAAAGTAAAAAAACATAACTTTCTTCTTATCGCACTAACGTAACAATCAATATCAAAACGTGGTTAAAAAATTTTTTTTCAAATAATTTTTCATCGAAATGAAATAAATAAACCTTCATTTTTCGACCGTAGATCGACCGCTTTTTCTTGAAACCAAAAAAAAAAAAAAAAAATTCGTTTGTAAAATAATAAGAACATTAAAATTATTCCAGGCGTAGACCGATCGGTTTTTCTGAAATTCGAAAAAAAAAAAAATTTCTTTCATGAAACGCGAAAACCACTTTGACCTAAAATTTATTCTAATAAATTGATGAAAAAAAATTGGTATCGAAAAACGAAAGAGGATTTTAAAATCCACACGTAGACCGATCGCATGTACATTGAGTTGACGCGTAGACCGACCGCACTCGGGAATAATCCACGCGTAGACCGACCGCGACCAGAGTTGTTCGACGCGTAGACCGATCGCATGTACATTGGGTTGACGCGTAGACCGATCGCCCTCGGAAATAATCCACGCGTAGACCGACCGCGACCAGAGGTGTTCGACGCGTAGACCGATCGCATTCTCGAAAAGTAAAAGAACATAACTTTCTTCTTATCGCATTAACGTAACGATCAATATCAAAACGTGCTTAAAAATTTTTTTTTTTAAATTATTTTTCCATCGGAATGAAATGAATAAACCTTAAATTTTTACCCGTGGATCGACCTTTTTTTCTTAAACCCAAAAAAAAAAAAAAAATTCGGTTGTAAAATAATAAGAACATTAAAATGATTCCAGGCGTAGACCGATCGGTTTTTTTGAAATTCGAAAATGAAGAAAAAAATTTTTCATGAAACGCGAAAAAAAATTTGACCTAAAATTTATTCTAATGAATTGATGAAAAAAATTGATATCGAAAAAGGAAAGAGGAATTTAAAATCCACACGTAGACCGATCGCATGTATATTGAGTTGACGCGTAGACCGACCGCACTCGGAAATAATCCACGCGTAGACCGACCGCGACCAGAGTTGTTCGACGCGTAGACCGATCGCATGTACATTGAGTTGACGCGTAGACCGATCGCACTCGGGAATAATCCACGCGTAGACCGACCGCGACCAGAGTTGTTCGACGCGTAGACCGATCGCTTTCTCGAAAAGTAAAAAAACATAACTTTCTTCTTATCGCATTAACGTGACAATCAATATCAAAACGTGGTTAAAAAATTTTTTTTCAAATAATTTTTTCATCGAAATGAAATAAATAAAACTTCATTTTTCGACCGTAGATCGACCGCTTTTTCTTGAAACCAAAAAAAAAAAAAAAAAATTCGTTTGTAAAATAATAAGAACATTAAAATTATTCCAGGCGTAGACCGATCGGTTTTTCTGAAATTCGAAAAAAAAAAAAATTTTTTTCATGAAACGCGAAAACCATTTTGACCTAAAATTTATTCTAATAAATTGATGAAAAAAATTGGTATCGAAAAACGAAAGAGGATTTTAAAATCCACACGTAGACCGATCGCATGTACATTGAGTTTACGCGTAGACCGACCGCACTCGGGAATAATCCACGCGTAGACCGACCGCGACCAGGGTTGTTCGACGCGTAGACCGATCGCATGTACATTGGGTTGACGCGTAGACCGATCGCCCTCGGAAATAATCCACGCGTAGACCGACCGCGACCAGAGTTGTTCGACGCGTAGACCGATCGCATTCTCGAAAAGTAAAAGAACATAACTTTCTTCTTATCGCATTAACGCAACGATCAATATCAAAACGTGCTTAAAAATTTTTTTTTTAAAATTATTTTTCCATCGGAATAAAATGAATAAACCTTAAATTTTTACCCGTAGATCGACCTTTTTTTCTTGAACCCAAAAAAAAAAAAAAAAATTCGGTTGTAAAATAATAAGAACATTAAAATGATTCCAGGCGTAGACCGATCGGTTTTTTTGAAATTCGAAAATGAAGAAAAAAATTTTTCATGAAACGCGAAAAAAAATTTGACCTAAAATTTATTCTAATGAATTGATGAAAAAAATTGATATCGAAAAACGAAAGAGTAATTTGAAATCCACACGTAGACCGATCGCATGTATATTGAGTTGACGCGTAGACCGACCGCACTCGGAAATAATCCACGCGTAGACCGACCGCGACCAGAGTTGTTCGACGCGTAGACCGATCGCATGTACATTGAGTTGACGCGTAGACCGATCGCACTCGGGAATAATCCACGCGTAGACCGACCGCGACCAGAGTTGTTCGACGCGTAGACCGATCGCTTTCTCGAAAAGTAAAAAAACATAACTTTCTTCTTATCGCATTGACGTGACAATCAATATCAAAACGTGGTTAAAAAATTTTTTTTCAAATTATTTTTTCATCGAAATGAAATAAATAAACCTTCATTTTTCGACCGTAGATCGACCGCTTTTTCTTGAAACCAAAAAAAAAAAAAAAAAATTCGTTTGTAAAATAATAAGAACATTAAAATTATTCCAGGCGTAGACCGATCGGTTTTTCTGAAATTCGAAAATGAAGAAAAAAAATTTTCATGTAACGCGAAAAAAAATTTGACCTAAAATTTATTCTAATGGATTGATGAAAAAAATTGATATCGAAAAACGAAAGAGGAATTTAAAATCCACACGTAGACCGATCGCATGTACATTGAGTTGACGCGTAGACCGACCGCACTCGGGAATAATCCACGCGTAGACCGACCGCGACCAGAGTTGTTCGACGCGTAGACCGATCGCTTTCTCGAAAAGTAAAAAAACATAACTTTCTTCTTATCGCATTAACGTAACAATCAATATCTAAACGTGGTTAAAAAGTTTTTTTAAAAATTATTTTTTCATCGAAATGAAATAAATAAACCTTCATTTTTCGACCGTAGATCGACCGCTTTTTCTTGAAACCAAACAAAAAAAAAAAAAAATTCGTTTGTAAAATAATAAGAACATTAAAATTATTCCAGGCGTAGACCGATCGGTTTTTCTGAAATTCGAAAAAAAAAAAAATTTCTTTCATGAAACGCGAAAACCATTTTGACCTAAAATTTATTCTAATAAATTAATGAAAAAAAATTGGTATCGAAAAACGAAAGAGGATTTTAAAATCCACACGTAGACCGATCGCGTGTACATTGAGTTTACGCGTAGACCGACCGCACTCGGGAATAATCCACGCGTAGACCGACCGCGACCAGAGTTGTTCGACGCGTAGACCGATCGCATGTACATTGGGTTGACGCGTAGACCGATCGCCCTCGGAAATAATCCACTCGTAGACCGACCGCGACCAGAGTTGTTCGACGCGTAGACCGATCGCATTCTCGAAAAGTAAAAGAACATAACTTTCTTCTTATCGCATTAACGTAACGATCAATATCGAAACGTGCTTAAAAATTTTTTTTTTTTAATTATTTTTCCATCGGAATGAAATGAATAAACCTTAAATTTTTACCCGTAGATCGACCTTTTTTTCTTGAACCCAAAAAAAAAAAAAAAAATTCGGTTGTAAAATAATAAGAACATTAAAATGATTCCAGGCGTAGACCGATCGGTTTTTTTGAAATTCGAAAATGAAGAAAAAATTTTTTCATGAAACGCGAAAAAAAATTTGACCTAAAATTTATTCTAATGAATTGATGAAAAAAATTGATATCGAAAAACGAAAGAGGAATTTAAAATCCACACGTAGACCGATCGCATGTATATTGAGTTGACGCGTAGACCGACCGCACTCGGAAATAATCCACGCGTAGACCGACCGCGACCAGAGTTGTTCGACGCGTAAACCGATCGCATGTACATTGAGTTGACGCGTAGACCGATCGCACTCGGGAATAATCCACGCGTAGACCGACCGCGACCAGAGTTGTTCGACGCGTAGACCGATCGCTTTCTCGAAAAGTAAAAAAACATAACTTTCTTCTTATCGCATTAACGTAACAATCAATATCAAAACGTGGTTAAAAAATTTTTTTTCAAATTATTTTTTCATCGAAATGAAATAAATAAACCTTCATTTTTCGACCGTAGATCGACCGCTTTTTCTTGAAACCAAAGAAAAAAAAAAAAAATTCGTTTGTAAAATAATAAGAACATTAAAATTATTCCAGGCGTAGACCGATCGGTTTTTCTGAAATTCGAAAAAAAAAAAAATTTCTTTCATGAAACGCGAAAACCATTTTGACCTAAAATTTATTCTAATAAATTGATAAAAAAAAATTGGTATCGAAAAACGAAAGAGGATTTTAAAATCCACACGTAGACCGATCGCATGTACATTGAGTTGACGCGTAGACCGACCGCACTCCGGAATAATCCACGCGTAGACCGACCGCAACCAGAGTTGTTCGACGCGTAGACCGATCGCATGTACATTGAGTTGACGCGTAGACCGATCGCCCTCGGAAATAATCCACGCGTAGACCGACCGCGACCAGAGTTGTTCGACGCGTAGACCGATCGCATTCTCGAAAAGTAAAAGAACATAACTTTCTTCTTATCGCATTAACGTAATAATCAATATCAAAACGTGCTTAAAAATTTTTTTTTTTAAATTATTTTCCATCGGAATGAAATGAATAAACCTTAAATTTTTACCCGTAGATCGACCTTTTTTTCTTGAACCCAAAAAAAAAAAAAAAATTCGGTTGTAAAATAATAAGAATATTAAAATGATTCCAGGCGTAGACCGATCGGTTTTTTTGAAATTCAAAAATGAAGAAAAAAATTTTTCATGAAACGCGAAAACCAATTTGACCTAAAATTTATTCTAATGAATTGATGAAAAAAATTGATATCGAAAAACGAAAGAGGAATTTAAAATCCACACGTAGACCGATCGCATGTATATTGAGTTGACGCGTAGACCGACCGCACTCGGAAATAATCCACGCGTAGACCGACCGCGACCAGAGTTGTTCGACGCGTAGACCGATCGCATGTACATTGAGTTGACGCGTAGACCGATCGCACTCGGGAATAATCCACGCGTAGACCGACCGCGACCAGAGTTGCTCGACGCGTAGACCGATCGCTTTTTCGAAGAGTAAAAGAAAATAACTTTCTTCTTATCGTATTAATGTAACAATCAATATCAAAACGTGGTTAAAAAATTTTTTTTTTCCAAATTGTTTTTTCATCGAAATGAAATAAATAAACCTTCATTTTTTACCCGTAGATCGACCGCTTTTTCTTGAAACCAAAAAAAAAAAAAAAATTTCGTTTGTAAAATAATAAGAACATGAAAATTATTCCAGGCGTAGACCGATCGGTTTTTCTGAAATTCGAAAGAAAAAAAATTTTCTTCATGAAACGCGAAAACCATTTTGACCAAAAATTTATTCTAATAAATTGATGAAAAAAAATTGGTATCGAAAAACTCGCTTTCTCGAAAAGTAAAAGAACATAACTTCCTTCTTATCGCATTAACGTAACAATCAATATCAAAACGTGCTTAAAAATTTTTTTTTTCAAATTATTTTTCCATCGGAATGAAATGAATAAACCTTAAATTTTTACCCGTAGATCGACCGCTTTTTCTTAAACCCGAAAAGAAATAAAAAAATTTGGTTGTAAAATAATAAGAACATTAAAATTATTCCAGGGGTAGACCGATCGGTTTTTTTGAAATTCGAAAAAAAAAATTTTTTTTTTCATGAAACGCGAAAATTAATTTTACCTTAAATTTGTTCTAATAAATTGATGAAAGAAATTGGTATCGAAAAACGAAAGAGGAATTTCAAATCCACGCGTAGACCGACTGCGGGCAGAGTTGTTCGTTGCGTAGACCGATCGCATGTACATTGAGTTGACGCGTAGACCGATCGCACTCGGAAATAATCCATCCGCAGACCGACCGCGACCAGGGTTGTTCGACGCGTAGACCGATCGCTTTTTCGAAAAGTAAAAGAACATAACTTTCTTCTTATCGCATTAACGTAACAATCAATATCAAAACGTGCTTAAAAATTTTTTTTTTCAAATTATTTTTCTATCGGAATGAAATGAATAAACCTTAATTTTTCACCCGTAGATCGACCGCTTTTTCTTAAACCCAAAAAAAAAAAAAATTCGTTTGTAAAATAATAAGAACATTAAAATTATTCCAGGCGTAGACCGATCGGTTTTTCTGAAATTCGAAAAAAAAAAAAAATTTTTCATGAAACGCGAAAACCATTTTGGCCTAAAATTTATTCTAATGAGTTGATGAAAAAAAATTAGTACTGAAAAACGAAAGAGGAATTTAAAATTCACACGTAGACCGATCGCAAATCTTGTTTGGTCGATAAGTAGACCGTTTATGGTTTCACGAATTTCTTTTATAGGGACGGTCCGAATCTTGTTAATCAACGAGCATTCTTCTAACTCAATCGAGCATTCGTTATTCCCGGCGTTTATCCTCGTATCAATTATTTCGGTTCGAAGAGTAGACGAATCCCTATTTGAAAATTTTTTAAATTTCCACGTGCATCGCATTGGGCCGTTAAAAGTCGTCAGAATCTTCGTAATATTCAACGATTCTCCGGACTTTATGCAAATTAGAAATAAATTTTTTTGCTCGAATAAATTTTTACGAAAATTTTAGATAGGTACAGTGGGAATCTTGTTAATCCATTTATGCAAAATATAATATCACAGATAAAACATTCCTTCAACAAAATCAAGTATCAGTTATTTCCGCCATTTACCGTTGAACAAAATATTTAAGGTCAAAGATTATGCGAATTAGTTTTTTAATTTTTTAATCTATATTTTCAACGTGCATCGCATCGTTGTTAAAATCTTCGTAATATTTAACGATTCTCCGGACTTAATGCAAATTAGAAAAAGATTTTTTTGCTCGAATTAATTTTCACGAAAATTTTAGATAAGGACAGTGGGAATCTCGTTAATCCATTCATATAAAATTTTATATCACAGAAGGAAAATTGCTTCAACGAAATCAAGTATCAGTTATTCCCGCCATTTACCGTTGAACAAAATATTTACGGTCAAAGAGTATGCTCTAATTGTTTTTTCAATTTTTTAATCTATATTTTTAACGTGCATCTCATCGGGCCGTTAGAAATTATCAGAATCCTCATAATATTCAACGATTCTCCGGACTTTATGCAAATTAAAAGAAGATTTTTTTAGCTCGAATTAATTTTTACGAAAATTTTAGATAGGGACAGTCGAAATCTCGTTAATCCATTCATGCCAAAACTTATATCACAGAAGAAACATTTCTTCAACGAAATCAAGTATCAGTTATTCCCGCCATTTACCGTTGAACAAAATAATTACGGTCAAAGAGTATGCTCTAATTGTTTTTTCAATTTTTTAATCTATATTTTGAACGTGCATCGCATCGGGCCGTTAGATATTATCAGAATCCTCGTAATATTCAACGGTTCTCCGGCCTTTTCGCAAATTAGAAAAAGATTTTTTTGCTCGAATTAATTTTCACGAAATTTTTAGATAGGGACATTGGGAATCTCGTTAATCCAATCATGCACAAA